>JAWQRO010000265.1:0-45407 GCA_033557835.1 Helochares maculicollis
GTTCCTTTTGAGTAAGAGCCAAAATTAGGCATCGTGATGGGAAAAAGATGAAATTTCGAAACCCAGTTTGAAACCGAATATTTACTTAAAGAATTTAATAGTGTCGGTTTGGTATTCCATCCAAGAGCTAGCATTATCCACTACAGCTTTATAAGACCTATTTATTAGATTACAATGGGTGTCAACAGCGACGAACTGGATAAAATGATGAAGGAGCTTAAGATTTAACTATCAAATTTGGCCAATAGAGGTAAACCAGTTCTCTTGTAAGCCAAGTCTCGACCACATTTCGCACAAACAACGATACTTAAATTGCAAGAGCTAGATTTGGAAAGTCGCTGTTACTCACCGTACTCCTCAGATTGGGCCACTACTTCTTCCAAACACTTGATATCTTTTAGCTAAGATAATCTTTCCAAGCGCAAGAATCTATTAAAAGCTTCTTTCGCGAATCTTTTGTCTTCTAGACTTTTTTTATTACCGGTATTAGTATGTTAAGTTGCTTTAAGATGGCAAAGCGGTGACCATGGTATTACTCCAAATTTGTTATTCAAAACTGGACACTTCATATCTAATTTATATTAATTGTAAATAATAAATTTGTCATATGTAATTGTCCCCTTCAACAACTGAATGATCATTGTCTTTTAAATACTTGAATATCTTCTAAATTTTGACCTCCTTAAACTGTATCATATCGATTGTTGCAACGATGCCATTCGTTAGCTCTAATAATTGCACTGGGATTCACTAATTTTCCTCTAAAGGATGATAGCGATTTCAGTCAGTAATTTTGAAAACAAAGGATCAGATGCAGCATTTGGTTTAAACCATAAAACTGGAACTTTGAAGAAAAATATTTGATGTGATTCCCCATCAATTTTATTGAACCCTCAGTTCGTACCCCTATGTAAAGCTGTTCCATAGAGCTGACTATATTGTCACAGTTCTTGCTGTATTGCAGCAATTCTTGCCATGTGACTTATTTATGAAATTTACAAAAGTCCTAAAAATCAACATCAATGAAAATATATTAGCTCTCTCTGCTAGTAGTGAGAATTGTATAAAGAAGCGTCGTGGGGAGTCTCAATACTCTCAATACTCAATACGATTTTCAACAACTTGACTATCAACATGAAGAACGCTTAATAGTTCTCAAATCTGCAAGAGGAAACAGCCGAAATTAATAAAATTTGATTTTACTAACAATAATAGATATTTTAGGACATGTACAATCTACCAGGTTTACATAAGTTAAAGACCGATGGTCTGAATTAATGTGATATCCGAGACAAAGTTGATATTCTCATTTGCAGTATCAATGGCATTTTAGATTTAGATAATGAAATGAGTCTTCGTTACTTTATGAGTCAGATTTTCAAAAACTGGCTTAACCATCTCTCTCCTGCAGTAGAATACGAAAAGTAACATTTTCTGAAAGTGGCCAAATGTGGCTCTTTTAATTTAGAAAAGAGAATTATAATTTTAAAGTATGAATCATTTTTGATTTTCTATATATAAATGTCGTAACCTGAACCTTTAACTCCGACTTTAGACCGTAAGGAAAAGAATTTTGAAACACTTTTCTTATTGCTTCTCCGCGCTATAAAACATTTTCGAAATTTCACCTTCCAGTTTAGAGCCATTCAGCTGAGCGTTGAAAAAAGTTAGTAAGTCCTCTTCTTTAACACATTTTGAAAATTTCCAGTAATCGTTTCAAATTTTTGTTCATCTCATTGCTTGCCAACTACACCTAAAAGTGGTATGTCCTTTGAGTATACCTGCACAAACTCAGCTGCAATTCATAATTTGCTAGGATTAACACTTTCTATTCACTGTTGTTATGTTGAAAATCTTGTACAAAAAAAAAGAAAATTTGTTTAAGCTTGCGCGCCCACCATTAATTAGCCGAATGGAAGCTGTGTATATCTACAAGATTGTTAAGTAAATAGGCCCCAAATTTTTTAATTTGTTGGCGCCGATTTAATTGGTGGAGGTTTTGTTTCAAGCTTGGTGCGCGTTAAATAGCTAAGTGAAATTCCTTTATGTCTAAGGTGGCGTTAACTCTGACGGGCCAAATTAGTCTAGTGGAATCAACTTTCAATAGTAAATTATGGAGTCCAATATAAATTCTATGAGCACCTGAGTAGAGAAACTGGCTAATGGAACGCCGCGTCGCGCAGTCCAACCGATGCCAGGAAATAAATTCCCTAGATTCGCAAACAGGCTCGTAAACGCTGTAATAATAAAACAAGTGGAGTGTGAAAGTGGATTTTTTGTTGTGCGCGAAACAAAATGGCTTCTTGACAAAAGAGGGACTTTCATGGGTAATTGGATATTTAGTTATATCGATACAAATGACAAAGGAAGGGAAAAAGTTGGAATTAAAGCTACCGTGTTTTTCCCGATTGTTTTGTTTCCGCAGCGCCACAATTTTAATGTAAAAATATTAATTCGATTAAGCGACTGACTTGGCAGACTAATTGACCGCTCTGTCTGACGATCTGTCGATCTGTTGGTCTGTCGGTTTGTCCGTCTGTCGATCCGCTGGTGAGTCGATTTGTCTGCCCATTCGTTAGGCCACCAATAAACTTGGGCATTTCAAATCGAGTCGAAGTGTAAAATTATGCGTATGTACAAACACCTTTCAATTAACACGGCAAGTACCACTTCCTGTTAATTGGTTATTAAAAGTCTAATGTATGCCACCCATTGAGCGTACATTATAAAAAAACTCCAACTTATTTGTCAATACTTTGGGCATATGGCCGCGACCGGCCTGCCGGGAAGGAAAGGATGTAAACGAAAATTGTATAAAATTCAATATAAAATAGTGTTGGATTACGGTTTAAAACATTAAGTTATATTGGCGATGCTGTAGGTGAGACCAGCGTGTGTTTCCAGTCGGCCAGCTAGGTTTTTGATCGGTTCTGATGAGCACCCAGATGGAGTATGGAGAGGGTCCGGTGTCGGCATTGAAGCACAAAGGCTTCGGTTAGTCACACCTGCCACGTTAAGCTCAACTAGAGGCCGAATATCATCCAAACACAATGATTTGGCGATATCATTAATAACGCGATCGCCTGCCTGCTTGGTTCTGCTCTGTTCCCTGACTGACTCGACTCTCTCTGGATAAAATTATAGGATTAATTCGTAATAGGCAGGACCCGGCTTTCGTTTTTATGTGTGCATTATGTTAAACATTCTGATTTTATCGTGGGGCCCACCACGAAATTTTATTTGATAAATCGATTGGACGAGAGATTTATTAAAATCTAGATTTGCATTTAAAACATTGGGCATTTTGATACAAAATGCACGGCTTGGGCAGTAACGTGTAAACATGCAAATATCAAGTACAAGAGATTAACATTATTATATGAGACAAACTTGTCAGTAAATTAGTCAGTTAAATTTAGTATTCTTGTCCATTGAATGAATTTCAGAAATCAATTATCCTCAATCGATTTATCTTTATTAAATAGACATAGAATTAATTTGCAACGCTTAGTTTTGCTAGGCTCTAAATTTTTAATACCTTTTGTGTGTTCATTTATACGTTACTAATTACGATTAAAATTATTTAATATACTATGTGCTCTAATTTAAAAATATTTGTAATATAATCTAATAAGAGTAATGTATAATTAAAATTGTACTACAACACTTTCGAATGAATTTTAAAATGGCTTTTTTGGTCCCGTCTGACACTTTCCTTTTAATATATCACACTCATGTTGGATAAATACTAACCACTAAACATATTATTTTATATTTGGAAAGCATAATAGAGTAAATCTCTAAGCTTTGCTCATTTAACAAGCCGATCAAGGCTCTATTGGTAAGTAATAGGTTGTACAAGTTTTGCGATTCGATGCGAAAAACACATTTTATGGTTTGAAATACACTTATTATATTATTCAGTATAGTCTCCCTGAATATCAATACACTTTTTCCAATGAGATTCAAATGTATGAATTCCATCTCTGGAGTGAGAATCTGGAGGGACTGAAAAATACGCTTCCAAATCTGTTACGACCTCATCATTTGATGAAAAACGCTTTCCGTGCATGATTGTTTTTATGTTTGGAAACAGATGAAAGTCGCTAAGGGGCAAATCTGGTAGATACGGTGGACTCGAGCTTTAATTCATGCAGTTTAGCCATTGCCAAAATGCTCTTGGGACACAATGCATTAAAAAAGGCCTTTTTCTTCTGCAAACCGGGTCTTTTTTCGCGAATTTTTTCCTTCAGTGGGTCTAAAAGATTCCAGTAATATTAGGAATTTATTGTTTTACCAGTTGGTAAATAATCCACAAACAAAATACTTTTCGTATGCCAAAAAGCTGAAATATTTTTTTGACCGATTTCTGGATATGAACTCGCTTCGGTGCCCATGAACCACGTTCACACCACTCTTTCGCATCTTGTTTTGAATAAGGATCATGGTGATAGACCCAAGTATCATCCATAGTGATGAATAAACGCACAAAATCTACTTTATCCTTTCGAAAACGCTCTAAATGTTGCTGAGACAGTCGCATTCAAATGTGTATTTGTTTCATTGTTAGCGAATGCGGCACCCATTGTACTCGCGGCTTTCTGAAATCCCTACTTCAGCCAAAATATTGCTTACACTGCCCAATGAGCTCCCTTGGGCTTCTAGTAAATCTCATTCAGTCACTCGACGATTTTCCAATACGATATCCTGTATTTTTTCTGCGATTTCTAGTGTTGCTGTTTTTTGATGGCTTTCAAAGCTTGTATAACCTCGTTTAAATTCAGCAACGTATCTTTCTACCGTATTAATTGAAGGCAGAGTCCTTACACACTTTCAACATTGGTTCATATTTCTTTTTGCTTTTAAACCTTCCACAAGTGAAAATTCAATCACTGCTCGAAACTTGGTTCTTCCATTGTAAAAAAATATTGTCACACGTTGATACTAAATAGCTTTAAAGCAAAGAATGAATGGACAAATTAAAATGAAACTTCACATACCTTCATATAAAGAATGTACCAACATAATACAAAACATTTCGGGTAGTAGCAATACCCTCTCTTATCGACTCGAAAAAGTTATGAACAACCTAGTATATAAGAAAAAACTAGTAGGTTTGACTCCTGTTCATTTCGTTGTGCGGGTTTTGGTTTGGTCGAGATTGAATCCATTTAAGAGTCAAGATCCTAGCAGCCAGAAAAATTACCTTTAGATTCATTTTTCTCTGCAAAAATAGGTAAATAGCTTTTTTATAGTAAAAACATTCTTTCATGCACTTACAAGGCGTCTTAACTAAAATTAGAATATTACGAGTATACATAAAATTTGATTAAAATATAAGTTATTCACAATTTAACATAAAAGGAAAACAAATAGTTACAATTCCAGTTAAAGGGTGAAAAATTCAAAGATTGATTTTTGCACATTTATCGAGCTTAAGTAATAATTGCGTTAAAACATGATCAGAAAACACGACAAACAATATTTGTACTTATTGTATGATACGTTTGTATGGTATATTTAAGTCCATTTCAATCAGTTTTTCAGAAATATAAGAGCATGTATAAGAGATGTTTAGTACTAAACTGATATTTCTCTTTATATGTAATATATGAGCCAGATAAAACTAAAACAAAATTTATTTTCATTTAATATTACACTTGTTTAAATTTTTCTAAAACTTTTGTATAAATAAGCAATATTTCGTAACATTCACCCCCAATTAAGAGCGTATAGTTAAGCCCCTAACATCTAGAAGCAGTGCGCGTTCCCTACTTGACTCGGAATTTGTATGTATCAGTTTCTGATTTTTTTACATTCGGCCACAATATGCTGCATCCAGCATCTGATAGAAACATTTAAAATTCAATGGCATGAGCATGAGCATGATAAATCTTATTTAAAAAAGTTTTGAAAACAACTTAAAAATGCATAGAAAACGTCTTTATATAGTACAATAGTATTCACACTTTAAAGCGTTGTACTCAATAATGCGAATTAAAATTAATGAATAATTATGTTAACATGGAAAAATAAATATTATCATGTATAATTATCAAATAACATCCCTTAAATTAAAAAATTTGAGGCCCTAACTAGCAAGCCTTGTTTTATTTTTGGCCATATATCGCCAAAAAAAGTTCCCGTGTTGCCTTTCTAAGCATTTATTGTTTCGCCGTTTTTATGCAATGATATTCCTATTTTTTTATCTATAAGTGCCCTTTTGTTCTATGTTTGGAAATTTCCGCAACCTCTCACATTCTCTTGTGTGGAATATTTTAATGTATCATGTACATCAACTAAACAAAAGCAATGCTCACAAATATTATTCTTCAAAGTTTTGATTAAAAAAAACTAGCAAATATTTTTATATCAACCAAATATTATGTTATAAAATAAGAACTTTACTATGTAGCTGCATAGCTATGTTCAGAGTAAAAAGTTTAAAGAAATTAACCAAGACTTTGGCAGTATAATTTATATAAAAACATTGAATGGACAATAGAGATGTTGTTTGTTGCATTTTTATTTTTCAATGAGAACTAGTTGCTTATGCCCTATCAACAAATTTATGCTAGCACATTTTTAAAACTCCCTTCTCTTTAATTTCAGACGGCCAAAACAACCTGAACCTCTTCAGCAACAGGCAGCAACCAAAAAAAAAGCGAAAATCCCGGACGGCTTTCACCAATCACCAGATTTTCGAGCTGGAGAAACGGTTCCTCTACCAAAAATACCTGAGTCCTGCGGACAGGGACGAAATCGCGTCCAACTTAGGCCTTACCAATGCTCAAGTGATAACGTGGTTCCAAAACAGGCGAGCGAAATTAAAGAGGGACATGGAAGAGCTCAAGAAGGACGTGGAGAGCGCGAAACTCCTGACTGCCCACAAAAGCTTCTTAGAAAATGTGCAAGATCTCGGCATCCTCAAGAAGAAAGCCGTCGTGAGCGACGATGACTGTCCGAAGAACTTGGTGGTCTCGGAAAAATAGTAAAAACCGATCTATGTACATAAGAAATACTGTAAATATATGATTGATTTTGTGATAATTTTTGTTGTGGCATTAATAATTATTGTTGTTTCAATAAAACACTTGAAAAATCCAACTAAAGATATGCGAGTCCAGTGGCGACCTCTTCATTATCCTGTATGTGCTCTGATTTTTCCTTGGGTTTAGTATCACATTTTGTACATAAATAAATAAATGCAGTTATGGAAAACAAAATACTAAATGTGAGAGTACTGATACTTGTAAAGTAAGGCGAATCTTTTGTAGTTCAACACATCGAAAAATGTACAAATTGTAAATAATAGTTTGTAAAAATAATAAACTTTAAAACAGAAGTAAATGTGTCCATATAAGAAAATGGTGTACTATATTTCATTAACGATTTGTAATTATTTCTAGTTAATTTATTATTAACGTCGTCAAGACGGGTACTTGCAATATTTTAATTACCTACGTATATACTGTACATTGTTAGAGAGCTTTAGTAAAATGCGATTTGTCCTTTAGCGTAAATGTGAGAAATAAATAAATTATTTAAAAAATAGAAGCCTTTCGTTTGCCTTGTTTGTTCCTTTATGTCAGTCCATTTATAAGAGATTTTGTTGTGTAAACAAATGTATGATTTAATATTTCGAATCCGGTCTTCTCCAAGCAGTAAACGTCAAGTTGTGTAAATTACATTCACCACGAGTTTCCCGTTTCGCAGCAGCCTAACCGATGTATCTCAAATAAACATAACGCACGTTACCACCTAAACCAATTCTAGCGAAATGAGAAGAAGTTCATGCCTACAAAGGAAAATTGCAAATCTCACCATAGATTCCTAAGCCAGTTAATTATATCTTGAGAAAATACTGCCACGACTGCGTTTTTTTTTCAAAACAGGAGTTTTCTTGATATTTTTATTAGCTTAGTTTTTGGTGTCACTAAAACGAGCAATGATTAAATTAAACGAGTATGAAGTTGGAGTTGTGGACTGACACCGGCGTCAGTGATCGAGCGTATCATCAGAAGATTGTTGGGTAGATATTCCCGAAGTCAACCCTTTAAGAAATGATTGGCCGTCAGTAGGTGTTAGCGGCGATGGAAATTAGAGAGCGGCTGGGGGCTATAATTTGTATTTGGGCTGCCCGTGCTCATTTGTCTAGTTATGTCGTTATACCGGCCCCTAATGACAGGCTAACATCTCTAATTGCAATATAGAGTACCGCCAAAGGTGAGACCACCCTTAGCTTTTGAATTCTCTTTTAAAATGCTCACTTAAAATAGACATTTTTATTTTAGATGACAATGGTTTTATTGTTTTTTTAGACGCATTCCTCGACTTTAAAAATTATTCAATGTGGCTATGATGATGTAGCCTTATGGCCGTTTTTATTTCCCTAGTGCAGCCTTGATATGTGGGATTTTTTGTGAGGTAAATTTTATTCAGCACTTTGTAATTTTATAAATAGTAGGTATATGTTATAAAGAAACGATGCATAAAAACAGGAGCAGGGTGTTGTAAGTAAAGTGTAAATTAAAATGTAGGGCATCTAATGGTAATGTGCATTTTATTGTGAAAATTATACCGGCACATGAAAAAAAGTGTCGAGGTATGGGAGGTTTGTTTGCTTTTAAAACATGCATTTATCCAGCTGATTACTTATTAAGTGGAATTTTTCTCTACTTCTATATGTATATAATGAGCGAAGGTTCTATTTAATGCAGATTATATTACTACTGACTATTCTATTGCCGAAAGATAGTTTTAAAGAATAGATGTTGCCAAATTTAAACGGCAGGCCTGTTGAGGCATGAAACATACAGAGAGATCATATTTCAGTAAAAAAAACGAATGTTTCAATTAATTAGATAAACTCTTGCTATCTCTCATTTCCTTTTTCCAATTAAATACATGCTTTTAAATGATGTTACATTTACCCTCCTGGTCTTCTTCCAACTATTCCATTTACTGGCCTTGTAGTGTCTACTCTCCTTATAGATTCATCTCATAGTAGTATTCACGATCTGACCATTTCATTTATCGTGAATCAATTGAACAGTTTGTAATAACTTAATTTGACCTTTGCTCTCAGCCATCAGCTTTCTCCCCCAAACGATTTTCCTTAAAATGTTCCTTTCTCATATCTGTATCTTCACGTGCTTCTTACTTCTTCATTTTCGTAAAGAACAGTTGTTTCATAGTGTTTACCTCTCAAGTTGACTTATCATTTCTTAACAGTTCTTGAAGATCTATTGCTTCTCAAACTGTTGATGATATTATAGTGGGCGCTCTTTGTCTATACGTCTTTCTTCTTCTTCTTCATCCAATGCCCTCTCCTATCGAAAATCGGCAACAAACCTGGCCTATTCTTTTCTATCCTGAGATTTTCTTCATAGAACGCCCGAGCTCAGGTCCGTCCAGCCCTGAATGTTTTTAAGCCAGGAGCACTATCTGTGCCCTGGTCCCCGCCTACCTTCAATTTTGCCCTCCATCACAAGTTGCAGAAATTCATATATTTCGTGTCTTATTACGTGGCCGAGATATGCGGCTTTTCGCTTTTTTATTATTTGGATGAGTTCACGTTCTCTGTCCATTAGGTGTAAAACTTCCACGTTGCTGGTGTGGGAAGTCCACGATATTTTTAACATTTTTCGAAAAATCCACATTTCAAACGCCTCAAGTCTATTCAAGCTACTGACCTTGAGTGTCCACGCTTCAACCCCGTACAACAGTATGGAATATATGAAACACTTGACAAAGTTGTATCTTATTTGGGTATCTAGTGATCTATCCCTCAGCAGGTTTCGCATTTTCAGGAAGCTCGCCCTGGCCATTTCAATTAGAACTCTGATTTCCAAATCGGGATCCAGATCCTGCCTAATCCATCTGTCCAAGGATTTGAATTTGGGGACCTTTGTTATCAGCGTGCCATTTACATATATGTATGTCAGTTGGCCTGGGTTCCGGTTTACCACCAGAATCTTTGACTTTGAGATGTTGATTTTAACTCCCATTTGGTCTCCCTCTGCTGATAGCCTTTGCAATCCCTCAGCACTGTCTGCCTTCACAACTGTGTCGTCGACATATCTTAAGTTGTTCACAAGTATTCCATTCACTTTAATTCTATCCTTTGCACCTTCCAGTGTATTCTGAAATACTACTTACGAATACAAATTGAAGATCATCGGACTCAGTACGCAGCCTTGTCTAACTCCACGCTTAATAAGTACTGCTTCCGTTTGGGAGTCCTAAAGTTTCACAATCTCTACCAGGTGTTCATAGAGGTACTGGATGATTTTTAGATCTTGGGAGTCTAATCCTTTCCTTTCTAGGACACTTAGCAGCCAATGGGGTTTATGCAGTCAAATGAAACACAGATACACTTCCTGTCTCTGATCTCAGCACTTCTGTAGTAGGATCGACAGGGCAAACAATGCCTCTTTAGTTCCCAGGTCCTCTGGAAACCCCATCTGCAGTTTGCTCAGATACAGATCGCACTTTTTGCGTATACGCTTTTGGATTATCTTCAAAATAACTTCAGCATCTGGCTAATTAGACTAATCAGTCGAAACTCTTCGCAGCGGTTTGCTCCCGGTTTTCTGGGGAGTGGAATAAATGTAGATTTTAGCCAATATTTTTTTGTCTATAAGTTTCAGGAATTCTGGGATAATGTTGTCAGGCCCAGCCTGTTTGTTATTGGTAACAAAAAGGGAGGTATTTGTCGTCGATAAGTTCAGATTTTGACAACACGTCTTCCAGTTCTTGTGCATCTAAGATATTCTTGTTGTTTTGATTGATTACTCTTGTATGTATTGGAGGATTGCGATTACCTGTGATTTCCTTGACTCTTTTGTGTATATTAAATAGGTCGTGTTTTTCGTACATATCCTTTATTTCCCTGCTTCTCTCTGCCAGCCATGTTTCTTTGGCATTTCTAATATTATTTCTAATGAGTGCTTGAGCTTCTCTGAATTTTGCCATTTGCCAGTCTTTGATCTTTCGCCGCTGCTCCATGAAATCGAAAATTTCCTCGGTCATCCATCTCTTGTAAGGTTTCTTGATGTTTCACGTTGTTATATATTCTTGTGTGTCCAATATGGCTTCTTTTAGCTATTTCCTGCTGTGTTCTTCAATTGTTTGATTAGATTTTGCATTTTGTAGGCTTTGTCGGCATTATTCAGTCGCTCCAGAGATGGCTTGGCTTTTTGCCTCGTTCCTTAGAACTGCCGTATTGGATTTTCTCAAAAACACTTTTCTAAGTCTTCCTAATCGGATTTGGATATGGACTATTACGGGATTGTGATCTGACTCTACGTCTGCATCAGGGTAGGCTTTAAAGCTGCGGATACCATTTCTGTATCTCTTTTGTACCAGTATGTAATCAATTTGATTTCTAATTGGATGATCTGGTGGGTCTTGGGGCTATTTTCACGCGCAAAGACGCTTTGGGGGCAGCTTAAACCATGTGTTGGAAACAAAGATTTTCTCCTCCTGGCAGAACTTAACCAAGGCATTGCTTCTTTCGTTTCTTATTCCCAATCCATACTCCCCAACAATGTCCTCAGATCTTCCATTGCCTACTTTTGCATTAAAATCGCCCAAGATGAGAGTGGTCTCTTCTTTTCTGGTAAGAGACAGCAGCTGCCTTATTTCCGCATAGAAGGATATGTTCCCTAGCTCCAGCTTGTCAGCTTTCAGGATATAGAGCTGGATAATATTTAACTTTTTCGGTGTTGCCTCGAGTTGTATCATCATTGCCCTATCAGAGAGGGGTACAAAATTTAGGACCGAGCAAGATGTCTCGGGGTCTAACATGATGCCAACGCCATTATAGTGGTTGGGGTCGTTTTTTCCGGAGAAGTAAAAAATACAGTTGTTCACTTGGACTTTCCCGCTGTTGGGCTATCTTGCTTCGCTTATTCCCAAGATGACTATTTTTAGCCTGCACATTTCGTGGTTTATGTTGTGCATCTTTCTCGGTCTGAACATGCTTTTAACATTCCATGTGACAATTTTCATTGGTCCTCTACAGTTGGTCTTTGATATATTTGTATTTGTCCTCGTGGGTACTCTTCGCACCCTTTGACCATTTAAGGTCTACTACAGACTAAGGGCCATTCTTTACTGCCATGATTGCTTATTCTTGAGAAGTGTTATGTGGCAGTTTCTTCTTGCTTTCCGCATCGTTGTACAAACGCCATTCTGTGGACTCCACTCCGCCGTTTGTTGCATGAATCACGACCGCTTAAAGTTTCTCAACTCTTGCTCCTGGTCAGTTTTGAGCATCCAACTGCCGCTATCCAGAAATTTTCGCCATACCCTTACTAAGTATTACATACAGGTCGATGCAGTTACCAGGGTATGGCACGAGGAGCCATTAGTAAGAGCTGACTGCCCTAGTTGTCGGGGACCATCTCCAGTCTAAAACTCTCGACGCGACCGTCTCATACAAAAGGAGTTACCACTACAGCGCAGATCATACACCCCAGACGCCTTTTGTTTCGTTAATTTCTAAGCCTATCTATACTGCTTTCTCTATGAATTTAATTCTTATTCTGCTTAATTCTATAATACTATTTGCCATCAGTTTTACTTTGTTCAATTATGTCTGTTGGCAGGTCAATATAAGTCTTTCTTTTTTTGTCGCGGACCATTCACCGAGTGACTTTTCATATCTTCATACGAACCGAAGCGCTACTCAGCAAGTGTGTGACCTATGGATGCAAGGAAGTGGGAAGGAGCCAAGTTTGGTGTGTAAGTCGCGTTATGTAAAACTTCGCAGTCGAGTGCTTCCCATGTATCACGAACCGGTTTTATCGTATGTGATGGAGCATTGCCATGAAGAAAAAATATTATATTGTCTCTTTTGGTGTTCCACATTTTTTCAAGCAGCGAACGGTTCTTACGCTGGAGCATGGTTCACTAAGTTTCTCGAAGTACGACGATGTACACATTTCTTCAGTCTATTACTAGCGCGCGTTTAAAGCTTGTTAATGACAACAAAATAGCAGAGCGTCAAATCATTGCAGTGCAAGCTTGTAAATGTATTTGTTTTTGCTTAATGGTTGATTATTTTGTCAGAAATACATTATATAAATATATCTTAGATATATAAATGCAAATCTAAATCCTTATTTACCGGTAATATTTAAAAAAAACTATAGTTATGCATGCCAGCATTTTCAATTTTGACATGATAACAAGGTAAGAGTTACTCAAAAGTGTATACCTACTATAACGTAGAGGAAATGAAATAAAATAATTACTACTAAAATAATATTTGTATTTGGTAAGTTTGTAGACCTTCTGTTAATACACAAACCTAAACTAGGCAATTGAAATTCATGTTAAAATTTTTGTAATTATCAATTTGACTTAAATTCTTGTTGTGAAACTGCTTAACAAGTTTTTCATAAAGATGGAATCACCTAAACCTCTCTTTTATAGAGAAATCTGTTAATACATTCTAGGTATCTACCTTCGATTATTAAACAGTAAAAAATGCCATGCCGTTATAAAATACTCCATACTTTTTATAAGCATAGGTGACTATGCACGATTAAAAATTTGCTATAGTTAAATGAGGTAAGTGCAACCGGAATGCATATAAAGAACAAAATATTAAAATTTATAAAAAATTCCATGAATATGTTTACATATTAAGCATAATGATTATAAGACAGGCTCAAATAATCTATTTGTATCATTGAAAAGTCTTACTATGTTTTAGCTCCGCACGATTCAATCAATTTAAAAGGTGTATGTAGAAATGTATGGTTATTGCCCACTTCAAAGTTGAATTATTGACTTACCGGCATAGGTATAAATTTAATAACAGCATATATTTTGTAATTAATTTATTTTCTCGAGTTTATTTATCACGAAAAATGTTCCACTGTTCCACAAAAATCGTTCCGTCCATTTTTTTCATGTCGGCCCCGCCAATTAAAAGTTGCGCCATTCCACTTACCCACAGAAATAATTATAGGATTGGACGCCCCAATTTTACACGTTGTCGCCACATTTTCAGGATGCCAGATAAGAAATCACACTTAATTAAAGCAACGTTCATTCGTGTCAAAATTTCTCTACACTTCCAACTTTCCCGCTGCAAACGGAAACACGACAGCTAAACAACAACGAAACGACAAAATTAAAAAGCGTTACAAACATCTCGTACTGTTGGTCGAAAATCCTCAAATGCAAGAAAATGGCGGACTATTTGCTTTCTGTCCATCTTGTAACCTTCAACACGAAACCACACATTTGATAACATAAAATTAATTCACATTAAAACGAACCAAACAAACATAGTGACGGCAATGGAGATTAAAAAAATAAATGTGATACATTTCAGACTACTAAGTGATGATTCGACCATTTGTTTCTGTGTTTTCAATAGAAACTCGGCATTAAATTCATGCTTTGTTAGAATTTCTCACGGTTGAATGAAATAATTGATTCGATTAGCAAGTTGCTAGACACAAAGATTCTCTTTGTTCTCTCCTGAAGCCATTATCATTACTACAATTTAATTTAATATTCCGGCGAGCTCGACAAATTTTCCATCTGATTTGTTGTAGAGATATCACTTAATTGCACCACATTGGGTAATTAGATGTTAAAATTGTGTGAAGAATTCCGCAAGAACATCGACTGCAAATAGTGGAAAAGCAGCGCAAGCCGGTGCCTAAGTAATAATTTAATTAAATTCCACTCTAACGAGATTGTAGGTTTAATAATATACATAATTTAAAAATTAATAAGCGAAGCTACCCCATATAATTAAAATTAGCTGTATCATATCGACTTAATGAAATAAAAGCCAGTGGGGCTGAAAGAAGCAAATGGGTCTTCCATAGCGGGTATAAATGAGAAGCTTTCTGAAATAGCCCCCTTGGTCGGACGCCCTGTAATCAGCTCGCCGAAAATGCTTTAAAAACAGGGAAGGGTTTCAATGATGGTCACTTTATATGTATTACAAGCTCGTGGTTACTATTTGTATAATTTGAGGAAATTGAAATCTTGCCGAAAGAGAGAGCGAGATACGAAGATGAGGCAGGTGAAGCTTGATGATTTTTTACGTATCATGGAATCCCCCAGGGGGGTTCTTTGCAGTAGATACGCCCAATTTTCACTTGGAGCCTTTTGTTAAGTCAAAGATATACCAAATATTCAGTTTTGAACGAAACTAGCAACGAAACGAAATAACGAAGTTAATTGATAATATTCACAATTTCGACCATTTTTAACATGGGTGTCCCTTTCATATCAGCTGGATAATTCAAGCCTCTGTTGAGTTAGATTAATTAATTTAGTTTCTCGGGGAACAATCGCACTTGAATAGGCGAGCATTTTTGGTGTAGTCAGAAGCTATTCTACTGAATATTTGTTAAGCATTATAATAAGCATTTTGACTTAAACTGTGCTCATGTGAGTTATTATAAAATTGAATCATTATTGTTATTAAAACATAATGGGCATTTTGTACTTCATGCATAATTAAGTTTTATTTAAAAGTGAAGCTAATAAAATAGATAGTTATGTTGAGTTTTAAAGATTTTTGCATGCTCGTAATAAATATATATCAACTTTTATTAACAATTACCATTAAATAATTTATTACAAGATGGCAATTACTATTTAAATTTTTATTTGAGGCTGTTTTCTTTAGACAAAATTTGTCAGTTTTTGGAGATAGCTGGGAAAGGAAAATATTCAAGCAACAAACAAAATGCGGGAGGAAAAGTTAAAAATATTACTGTTTTGAAAAAAGTGCAAACTCATTAGTTGTCAGCAGTATCTTTGCAAGTGAGCGTTTTCAAACAATAGTTGGGCCACAATCGTTGCCCACAATATTAATTGTAAATATAATCATTATAAGCTACATTAGTTGATATGAATGATAATTTGAATTAAACGAAATATTAGCGTTGTGAATATTTAGCTAAATATAATAGCATTTGATTAGACAAATATTTCTAAGGCATTTGATAAGTTATGTAAGGCTTTAAGGCTTTAACAGTCATAAAAATTTCAAATCTGCACCGTCAAATGGGGATAGATGGGTTTGGGGTGGCAAAGGTAGGAAGCGGCTGAACGATTGCTGGAATAAGTGATCTCCTCTTATAAGTCAATAGCCATGACTGGGTAAACTAGGATGAACCAAGACACTTTGTTGTTCTTGGGGTATGAAACCAGCCCTACCTCATAGTAGATCAACGAATGGCGAAAACAGAAGGTAGCAAAAAACAATAAAATAAAGACTCGCAAGAGTAGTTATGTTATCGTAACGACAATAGAATAGGAGAAAACGCTTCTCATCGTGGTTTATGAAAATCAAAATTTAGCAAAAGAGGATTGACTAGAAATAATAGAAGCTCTTACGCCGTCAGGTAACGAAATCACTGCAGAAATAAACAAATAACTACATTTATTAATTTATTACTATCAGGAGCGCAAGTTTAAAATGTTGTTTTTTTTTCATGAAAAATACGCAGTTATTTAAGAACAATGGCAAAACATTTTTTTATTGAAAGTATTGGTCCTTGCTTTTTTCCACCTCTCGGGCGATTTATGGATACCATTCCAAAAGAAAGCTTCAAATTTCATTGATATCCATTCATCGAGCCATTTTTGTACATCCTGGAAAGTCTTGAAGTGTTGCTTAGCCAGTACATGTCCCATCGATGAGAAGAGGTGATAATCATAAGGCGCTATGTCTGGTGAATACGGCGGGTGGGGTAAGAGCTCTTAACCAAGCGAAGAAATCGTTTCTTTGCCCACTTTGGCTGAATGTGCAGGAACGTTGTCATGCTGCAAAATGACTATGCCGTTTTTTCGATCCCATTCTAGGCGTTTTTTCATAAATGCGTGGTTTAAATTGATCATTTCTTGTCGGTAGTGGACGGTGTTAACTGTTTCGCCAGGTTTGAGAAACTCGTAGTACTCTACTCCTTTCTGATCTCACCACACACACAGCATTGTCTTCTTCCCGAAACGATCCGGGTTTGTATTCGATGTTGATAGTTGTGCTGGCGTTACCCACGATTTCTTACGTTTAGGATTCTCAAAATATATCCATTTTTCATCACCCTATGCAAAAAACCCTTTCTTTTTGGCGTTAATGCAGCATTTTGCACACAGTTTTTCGTCTTTTCATCTGTCGTTCGTTCAGATTGTGTGGAACCCATTTTCCCACCTTTTGAGTCTTCCCCATGGCCCTCAGGCGATCGGAAATGGCTTGCCGCGTGACATTCGACTGCTCCGCCATCATTTGTTGTGTTTGTGTATCGTCTTTGTCCAATAATGCTTGTAATTCGTTGTCTTCAAACTTTGTTGGTCGATTTTCACATTGTCAATAGCATTGAAATCGCCACCTTTGAAACAGTGAAACCAGCGTTCACAAGTCTTGATAGTTGGAGCAAGATCGCCGTAAGTCTCTACAAGAATTCGATGACTTTACGATGCCTTCTTCTTTTGATTGAACATGAAAATGATAACATGCTACGAATGCTCTTTACTTGGCTAAAACTTCGACATGTTTAACACGAAAAAGAAGTGTGCTACTAAGTCGTAAACAACTAAACGAATGTGATGGTTTGTAGTGGACAGTCTTACCAAAAAATGGTGCTTTGGGTTCCAAAGGTTACTTCAATAGATTTCATGCGCTATCTCTTGACAACAAAACGACATTTTAAATGCGCACCTGGTATATATCAGTGCATGGAATGTTACAAGCATGTATGAACTAAGAAAGTTGAACACTGTGAGACAAGAAACAACTAGATATTGATCGGACACTTTAAGAGTCAGTGAAATAAAACGATTTGACTAAGAAACTCTTCTTAACTACATACAGAAACTATGAAGCACATCATTGAAATGGTATTAGAGTAAAAATGACAAAAAGAAGCGGATAAAGCAATTAAAATATCAATTAGACAAACCCTGTAGAAAATTTAAAATGTCGTGTCGATTACGAGCGATTTAAACCTAAAACCTGGCATAGAAGAATACGATGGAAAGATAAAAGAACGTGATGAAATGAGTGACAGTTCTCTAAAGAGAAGGGCATGATAATATCCTTTATACCGTTAATAGGCTTCTAAGTCGTAGACTTTACATCTAGCAGGCTCAACAAGATAGCAATAAAATCAGCAAGAAAGCAGATAGATTTATTTTAATTCTTCCAAAAATTTACATGAACGCTAAAGAAAGAAGACTGCAATAGCTATGCCACATAAAGAAGATGTCATAGGAGAGGACAGCAAAGGAAATAGCGTAGAAAGCCCAAAGTATAAGAAGTGACTAGATAGACCACGAAAACAATAAAGGGAAGTGGCACAAGAAGACCTGAAGGATAAGAGCGGGGGTCGGCAACCTGTTTGTCCTTAAAGGCGCAGTACTAAATTTGAAAATCACCGAGGGCGCACATTTTACAGATAATCAACAGGTATAAATAGGCATTAAAAAAACAGATTTTTTTTATAACTTTATTTTGTTGGTGTCATACATAATGATACATATAATTCAGAGTGAAACTTGGGTGTCCATATTTTTAGCTAATTTTTTATAATTGGGGATATATTTAGAGTTCCCGGTCGTTAAACAATTATCTAAATGTGAGTCATTAAGCTTTGTTCGGTATTTTGATTTCAAATATTTCATATTTGAGAACAAAGACTCTTGTATGTTGTTGCACAATATGAATAAATGTTTAGCGCACATTTCCTTAAAATAGGATACTTATTTTCATCGACTAAGTTCCAAAACATTTTATCATTACTATGCGCTTTTCAAATAATCACTTTGCAAGTTTATTATTGCTAATTCTAGGTCTTCGATATTATGAAGCTCGAAATACACTAAAACTATTCCAAGGACATCATCTTCAGTAATATTGAATGAATTTATGAAAAATCTTAGAACGGGTTCTAATGCTGCAAAATCTTCAAATCTAGAAGAAAACTCTTCTATTATCTTATCTATAATTTCTAAATATGATGTAGCAAGAAAATTTTCGTTATTCAAATTTAAACTCTCAACAGTATATTTTATATTTGGGAAATGTGATAATGATTTTTTTTCAATATATGGGATTTCAACAACACTAACTTGCATTTGAATGCATTTACTGCACTAATCATGTCAGCTATATGCTGATTTTTCCCTTGTATTTTTAAATTTAATGCATTCAACTTTGCCGTTATATCTGTCAGAAATCCGAGGTCGATTAGCCAATCCTTATTTTCTAATTGCTCGTAAAATTCGCCTCTTGATGCAATAAATTCCTTTATTTGTGGCAAAAGCATGTTAAACTGCTCAAGTATTTTACCTCTGCTCAGCCACCTCACTTCAGTATGTAAAAGAATATCTGTGAACTGAACGTCCTCATCTTCTAAAAGTAATTTAAACAATCTGTGTTGCATAGCTTCCGATCTTATGGAATTAATAATTTTTTTTACTACCTTTAATGCGTGTTGAAAACCGATTGTTTTTGCGCACAACATTTCCTGATGTATGAGGCAATGATAAGAAATACATTTCGGGAATAAGGAATCCTGTCTATATGAGGCAATAAATCATTTTTTCTTACCAGTCATCGCTGGTGCCCCGTCTGTTGTAATTGACGATAACTTTTGTTCAGGTAATTTTACATCTGTTATATACGTTTTAAAATTAAAATGATATCTTCTCCTCTGGTGCTTCCCTTTAATGGCAGAACTTTAAGGAATTCTCCTTTTGCTGTAACATCAGAAAATACCATATTCACGCAAATTGCTAATTGTGATATATTTGTCACGTCTGTCGATTCATTCATCTGTAATGAAAAGAAAATACAATTTTCCATATCATTTGCTAATTCTGCCTCCAAATTCTCCGCAATTATTTCAATTCTTGTAGTAACAGTTCGTGCTGATAATTGCAACGTGTTTATAGCTGAAACTATTTCGTTTTTATTTTTAAATTTTTCAAAAAGTGAATTAGCAGCTTCTAACATGGCTTCTGTCACTAATTTTCCATCTGTAAATGGTTTTTTATTCTTAGCTAGCAAATGCGATATTTTATGACGCGATCGTTGCTGCTGTATGTTGTTGCAGTGGCTTAGTAATTAGTGGTTAGTTATTGAAGATTTTAAAGAAATAATTTTTTTCTTATAATTTCAGAGTTCATTGGATAGTCACTATCAAAATTGGTATAAACGGCCTTAAAATGTCGTTCAATATTACTTTTCTTGGGAATCGCAACACTATTATTACACAACAAACAAATACACTTCCCTTTGTAATCAACGAAACAATATAGATATTCCCGTTCATCGTTAAAATAATATGTTCTTTTTCTTTTACATTTATCCATGAAAGGTTTTGAAAGAAAAGAACCGCTTGGATAAAAGACTAACAAAATGAAAAACAAAATTCAAAAATAGAAGACAATAGAATAAAGCTCTGGACCAAAATGTCTACAAAAAAAAACCTTCATTGTGTATATACAAGCTAGCACGAGAAATAGTCAACTTGTCTCGAGGCAGAAGATGCTAGTTATTGCACTATTAATTCCATAAGTTGTGTTTTTAAAAGTTACACATAAATGATTAGTTAAAAAAATTAATAAAAAATAAGTGGAAATTAGTTTTGTTCTAGAAATACCTTGTGAACAAAAGTAATTAGTTACCTAACCACATGATGAGATTGATTTAAACTCAGTGGCTGGTAGAGATATTAGAAATATTCGTCGAAATTCACAGAGGTATTAAGTAAAGTTTCATTTTTGTCGCCCATTAGATTAAATTCCTGCTTAGAATCCATTTTAAGCTTAGTATTAGAAATATTAGAGGATCGAAATATCTTAGAACAGAAAAGTTTCGGAAAAAGAAGATATAGCAACTGAAAACTTTTACGAATAAGCAGTATTAATTCAATAAACAACTTTTTAGGCCAGTGGACTAAAAACGGTTGTCTTGAAAGCAATCTTTAGAATGAATACAGTATTTTAAGATGAGGCAGCCGAGTGTCGATTTACAGAATAGAATTTAAATATTAGCTAATCCATCCAGATAAATAGCGTTTATTTACTCATAGCTCTATTAATTTACGACATTTCACATATGAGATGTATCTAAAAATGTATTAAGCTATATTTTTCGGAAGATATCGGCGTAATTATTTCATGCTCTAATTAATTTTAGCAGATTTAAATCTAGTTATTCTTCATAAATTACTTTTCCCTAAAAGGTGACTGTTCCTCTCAAATTTTGTATAAGGGAAGAATTTATTTCATCTTTTTCATGCGCTATCTCTTGACAACAAAACGACATTTTAAATGCGCACCTGGTATATATCAGTGCATGGAATGTTACAAGCATGTGTGAACTAAGAAAGTTGAGCACTGTGAGACAAGAAACAAATAGATATTGATCGGACACTTTAAGAGTCAGTGAAATAAAATGATTTGACTAAGCAACTCTAAACTACATACAGAAACTATGAAGCAAGTCATTAAAATGGTATTAGAGTAAAGATGACAAAAGGAAGCAGATGAAACAATTAAAATATCAATTAGGCAAACCCTGTGGAAAATTAAAAATGTCGTGTCGATTACGAGCGATTTAAACCTAAAATCTGGCATAGAAGAATACGATGGAAAGATAGGAGAACGTGATGAAAAGGGTGACAGTTATATAAAGAGAAGAGCATGATAATATCCTTTATACCTTTAATAGGCTTCTAAGTCGTAGACTGTGCACCTGGCAAGCTCAACAAGAGCAATAAAATCAGCAAGAAAGCAGATAGATTTATTTTAATTCTTCCAAAAATTTACATGAACGCTAAAGAAAGAAGACTGCTATGGCTATGCCACATAAAGAAGATGTCATAGGAGAGGACAACAAAGGAAATAGCGTGGGAAGCCCAAAATATAAGAAGTGACTAGATAGACCACGAAAACAACGAAAGGAAGTGATACAAGAAGACTTGAAGGATAAGAGCAGGAGTCGACAGCCTGTTTGTCCTTAAATGCGCAATAAAAATTTGAAAATCACCGAGGGCGCATATGTTCCAGATAATCAACAGGTATAAATAGGCGTTAAAAAACAGATTTTTTATAACTTTATTTTGTTGGTGTCATACATAATGATACATATAGTATTTGAGGATCGAAATATCTTAGAACAGAAAAGTACCGGAAAAAGAAGATATAGCAACTGAAAACTCTTACAATTAGGCAGTATTAATCCAATAGAAAACTTTTTAGGCCAGTGGACTAAAAATAGTTGTCTTCAAAGCAATCTTTAGAATGAATACAGTAGCTTAAGTTGAGGCAGCCAAGTATCGATTTACAGAATAAAATTTAAATATTAGCTAAAGTTATTCATCCAGATAAATAGCATTTATTTACTCATAGCCCTATTAATTTACGACATTTCACATATTAGATATATCTAAAAATGTATTAAGCTATATTTTTATAAAGATATCCGCGTAATTATTTCATACTCTTATTTATTTTAGCAGATTTAATTCAGGGTATTTTTCATAAATTATTTTATCCCAAAAGGTAATTGTTCCTCTCAAATTTTGTATAAGGGAAGAATTTATTTCATCTTTTGTCATCTATGGGTATTCACTTTAAAAACCAAGTCAATCAATTGTAAAAAATACAGATTACGAATTTTGCCTTAAGGCTACACATTTTTCAAGAGAATCAAATTTTGTTGGCAAAATACAGACTATCATGTTAGAATTAAAATAGCAGAAATTTTGATTGAAATCCAATATGAAGTAAATACAGCATGAATAGACCATAAAAACTTATACATAAAGACCTGCAAAATATATCAGGATGTGAAGGGTCCTTGTTGCTCTTAATTTACCGATCGAAGTGAGGCACAATTTTCTTGGAAAATCCACTACTATTAGTAAAACCCTATTTTCTGTATAGTTTCAGGAAACGCATAAAGTATGTTTCAGTTTTGGTGTTGGGTTAACTGTTTTATTATTATTCGGTAATGATTTCATTCATAGTATCAATCATAAATGAATGGACCGCGCGCCCGAGTCAGTTGGTTGCAATTTATCATAATTATAGTTCAAGAAGATGGATGTCGAAATCGTCTAAATTTCTCGCGTTCTGTTCAAACGGGACCGGAAATTTGATATTTTAAATATCGCAACAACACGTTCCAAATCGCCGAAAAAATGCCGCACAGGCAGATAGAAGAAACAGCCCGGATGGATTTGATCGTTTCATCTCAAAAAACAATTTGGTGAAAATTATACCTTAATTACGACTAGATTTGGATAATTTTTCATTGTACAGTTATCTTTTGCTTTTTGCGATTTGATGGCACAAAACTTCTTTTAGAGACTCACAGTAAGCAATTGGCACATTATAAAACGTAAAACATTACAAAAATGAGTCTTAAATCACCTCAATGCCAATACAATAAGTGAGAATATGTTAATAAAATGGTTTTAATTTTTTTAATGACTAAATAAGTGGACTTGTAAGTCACTGCGAGTGATTACAGTGTTTAATTTTTCAAACAAAGTGCACAATTGTCATAAGCAAGGCTGTTTCTTCATGCTGCGATTTTTTTAGGCTAGTTTTTGCATTTAAATTATATCGTTGGGAAGAAAGGTCTTGAACCACCAGATTGAGAATTTTGCAAGTGAATAGAGTGATGTTGGTCAGCACTCCATTTTGGAACTTCAAACGCAATAGCAAATCCAATAACATCACCATTAATTAGTGCCACAATTTAATAAGCCATTCGCTTTAAACAAACAAAAATTATAAAAAGGCGGAGTTTCCGAGCAATTAGCCCCTCGTTATTAACGAACCTCTTAAAAATATGCAAATTTCTATTGTGGCAATGGGAAATAAAAACGCTGTGCCTGTGTGCCTAATTGTTAATTTCGCACTCATGAAAGTAAAATAAAAACTCCTTCAAGTTTGTTATAAGCCATAATTACTACTTTATTATATATTATACTAACTAGAGTACTGTATAAACAATTTTCGTTAAAATCCAATTAACATATAAATTAATAACTGTATTGTACGATTTATGCGTGAAATAAAATCTAGGAAATTTCGTCGGAATAAATTAAGAGGTCGCCTGACTGCTTCGGATGAGCTACCTGCGAGCCGTATGTAAGTGTACATAAATAAAATTATTCTATACACCTTCACTCGATTCTTAAAACTCCGGCCTTAATTGTAATTGCCTCAAGAAAAAGTGTAACAAACGTAATGATGATGATTCTTAACAAACTCAGGAAATGACCGTTCTCCTCACAATTACACAATATAATACCACTATCATCTCGCTAGCAGAGCGCCCCATCATATTTTTAGCATAATTCCGTGCCATCCAATGAAGAGATAACAGCTCTTATTAACATAATAGACCAGAAAGCACCACGAGCTGCGCCCCTATCTACCCAAAAACCGAATATAAATACATGTATCTCGACCGTTTGATGATGATGAGTTTCGTGACTTGGTTTTGTGTGTGTGGCGTATTTTGACGAGGCGACCTATTAACGTCTGCTTTATTATTGAAAAGAAAATTGGACCGATTGTAATATAGTTATTTTGTTTTGTTGATCGTCTTGTTAGTAACATTTTTCTAAAGGCTACGAACGGGAACAAAAAAGAGAACCTCCCATTATGTGGTGCAACTTCACCGATAGAGTCGGAAAAAATTATTTTGACAAAGGGGTTTCCTTAAAATGCGTTTATTTACAGAATTAGTTACCGACGGCTACAGTTTGGGTTATTGCCCACCTTTTGGGTGTATACAACTTAAGAACACATAAAACTACAATAAATTAAATAAACATTTGCAATGAGCTTTGCCTTGTAGGTCGGCGCGCCAAAGTGACAAAGGAGCGAACAGAAGTCATTTATGATATTGGGAACCGGCCGAATTGGGCTTCAAAGGGCCATTTAAGCGTATTTATAGGTAAATACTAAACAAAAACGGGTGTTTGTATTGAGTTGTAAAATCATGTGTGCGGAGCTGTAAAATATACTTGCCACATCTGTGCTTTTACGAAATTTTGAAAGGATTGTTTCCAATTTTTTTAAGCAAGTAAACGCCCAGGACCAAAAACATTTTGTTTAACAGTGTATCTTTCACATTGCATTTTGCTTCCTTGGTACAAAAGAATAGAAGTCCGCATTCCTTTACGATTATCAAGCTGTACAAACACAAAATTGTCGAAATAAGCATTCAATCAAGAAAATAAATGTCTAACTTGAATTAAGAAATATACCTTAATATATAGAAATATCTATAAATATGAATAACAAGTTATGGTTAATAATTAAAAACGAAGTATAAATATTTACTAAAATATGCTGTGTATAATCGATTTGAGTTCTTTTAACCTAAATCATACATTCAAGATGAGAAGAAATCGATCTACATTTGAAATGAAAATATAATAGCTTGAAAACAAAACAGGAATATGAAACTTAAAGAAGTCCACAATTACATAAGTTTAAGTCTAAATTTCACCTAAGCTAACCAAACAACTAAACTATATTTTAGAGGCAAATCTCAATATGGAAACAATAATATAATATGAACACATTTTCAAATATCAATAAATCAAAATATAACCGAACATGTTAAATGTGTCATCTAAGGTGCAACGTGTTTTGAAATCGAGCTCTTTTTTTGGTTCTACCTCCAGAGCAATATCCTCTTTTTTCTGCCGTCCGTTTCGCTGAAGATTTTATTCCACTTATCCTGCTTTTTGTCAGTTTTTACCTTGCCCTATTTAGATTTGCTTTCAATTTTTCTGAGAAATGCCATTAAGGTGCTTTGATCTTTCCCTTTTGGTTTGATGGGCACACTTTTGACCCGCATATTAATATTGCTATCACCATTTTGTAAAATTTGCACTTTGATTATGTTTGTAATTATTATTTTGGTATGATTCTATCTTAATCACGCGCTTATCATATCTTCTGGTAAATTATCCTGTATTTGTCTTCTGCTTCCTTCTAACTGTTTAACTCTTCTGCTACCTCTCTTTTAGATTTCTAATTTTCTACTCTTTTTGCTCTCTCTTTCTCTGTTTTGCTCTTTCTCTGACTGTCTATTTTTCACCTCTACTGAACTGCTTGGCCTTTATTTGTGATGTTCTATCAGTAACTTCCAAACGATTCCTGACTTGTAAACCCAGGCATTCTTTATTTTTTCTTTGATAGTCTTAAGCCATCTTCTTTTCTCTTTTAACTGATCATAATACTATTTCATTTTTGCTTATTCTTCTTTTTGGAATTTTCATTTCATCTTTTGATGACATTTCCGATTATGAGGTTTCTATTTGTACGTCATGTATGATCTTCCTCTTGCTTTCAGTATTTTCATATCTACATCCCCATTGCAGCTACTATTTACTATACTACGATTTACTATACTATATATAAGTATAGTAAAGCGAAGGTATTAGGATCATGAAAAAGTTAGACCTGGAGATTATGACGTATCTCCACGTTTTAAGTGCCCCTGAATTCATTTTGGCCATTTTTGGCATGTTGCCTGTATGTGTGTGTAAGTAAACACAATAGCAGTCGAACCGTTTGAGGTGGAGCGATGAAATATAGCTATTTACGCAACAACTTAGATCTGTATCATCTTTTGAGGAATGTAGGAAAACCGGAATTACCTTTTTACCTTTTCTTTGTGAGGGCAATGCATTTACGCACTGAATGTGGGACTCTGCCTGCCATTTGACCATACTCACTTAACCCTAGCCACCAGAAAAGGGTGTCTCAGCCTGAAGAACTACCATTCGGCATTACTTTCCAAGCTGCCCAGTGTCCTTCCTGTCGGTCACCTACTGGCTTCCGCGATGATCCTCAGCTTCGTCAAGGTCTTTTTCGGCTTGCTCTTTGGCTCGCAGGATTTCGTTTGCGAGCCTCTGAACTGTCCTCCAATTTTCCTCTTGATCGATCATCTTTTCCACGATGTTTTCTGGGATGCCTTCGGATCCTAGGACTATCCATGCTGTTGTTCGGCATGTTTCCCATTTTGGGCATATGAAGAAGGTGTGCTCCACATCGTCCTCCCCCTGCTGGCTGTGGGGGCAGGTTGGTGATGCCCTTCTCCCTATCCTGCGCAGATAGGCCTTGAAATATCCATGGCCGCTCAACAACTGGGTGAGGTGGAAGTCGAGTTCTCCATGTCTCCTCTCCATCCACGATCTCACGTCCGGGATGAGTCTCCTAGTCTAAACCCCCAGAGTCTCTCCCGTCCATCGGACCTGTCAGGAGTTTAAGGTGTCTTTCTTGATGCGGCTGGCCGCTTCTTTTGTTTGGCGGTAGGTTTGGGACCTCTCTATTGCCAACAGATCTATAGGCGTCCGACAGTAGACCAGTTGAGCTGCCGTCGTCGAGACGGCGGTGGCCCCCTGCGGTAGCTCGATGGAGAAAATTCCATCATACATGATGTTCCACAGGAGGGGTCCCAGCTTCGAACGTTGCGGAACTCCACATGTCATACGTAGAATTGTCTTCTTTCCGATGTTTATGGACCTGTTTTGCAGGTAACTCTGGGTAATTTCGGCAAGGTAGGGATTTATTCCCTTGTCGGACATCGCCTTTATGATCTTCAACCAGCTTGCGCTGTTAAAGGCGTTTCTGATGTCTAGTGTCACCAAGATGCAGAGCTCTCTGGAGTTTCGAAAGCGGGTTCCTTTCTCGAGACAGTCGATGATCTCTCTCATCGCATCGGTGGTGCTCTTTACCCTTTCTAAAGCCGAACTGTCCTGGAGACAATCCCCTTCCATTTTCCAGCTCGAGATTGATTCTATTGCAAATCATTCCCTCCGCTATTTTACCTAAGGTGTTAAGGATTCAAATGGGTCTATAGGAGGGCGTCGCTGTCGGGCTCTTCTTTGGTTTCTCCACGAGAAATACCTGTTTACCTAGATTTTTTCAAGTAAAGTAGCCTTTAAAACTAAGCTATCGGATTGACATTTTTTGTACATCTTAAATATCACAAAAAAAACTGACAGAAACAAAACCGAAATTGCTATTTTTAAAACTTTGTAAATTCCAGTTTGAGTAGACCTTGGAATAAAATATACTAGCAAATTGTTACCAAAATAGTAAGCACGGAAAATATAGCAATAGCAAATAGTTCCGTGTATGAATATATGTTTTAATATTGGACCCATATTTTAGTTATGGAATCACATTTTAAAATTGAAGCCTTCACAAAAGCTGCTTACAAGCGTTCGCTATTACAGACTAGTTCAGATAATATATATTTTTTAAACACATTCTGTACATTACATAAAGAAATATTAACAATATTCCGATTATATATTTTTATACGGAAAAAAAATTAATATTCCTTATGAACAAATTAGTTGGTTGAACATGGACATTGAATTATATGTGAATAATTATTAAAACTTTTGTTTTTATTTTTAACGCGCATTTACGTTTTATTATTATTAATCCCAGGTACTTTTATGTCGTACATATATTTATAGGGGAACGTTGAGTGGAGACACTCCAGATTTTTGCTATCCAATTATATCGTGTATGACTAGTATCAGTCTTTGATGTTTATCTCCGTATTTTTGACGTATTGTCGGACTTTCCAATGTTTTTAATTTCCTTCCTTTGGCCACTTTAGGTCCATTACGTAAAAATCGCAATTTGTAGTCCTTTTTTAACATTCGCGCCTCTCACTTTCTACTGTATGCCCCTACTAATCGGAAAGTCTTTTTCTTTCTACTTGCGACCTTTCTCATCTGTATGACGGTGAAAATATTGTTGTGCATAGTTCATTAGGTAGGCAAAAGTTTAAAATCTTGTTTTCTTGTGTTATTATTACTATCGTTTCCGTTTCTTACTCTTCCATTTACTATAGATCGCCTAATATAGTGGTGTTTTTTCTGCTGATCTCCAAATAGATTTCTATGTAGGCCTTGTACATATTCACTTCATGTTTTGAATTCTCATGGAAAAACGGGAGAAGTATTTCTAAATGAAAAAAATATTTCAAACCCTTTTATCTTTCGAAGGGCTAGGCAAAGCATTGCGAAGCTACGCTGTCATTCAAAGGTTTCTTGAGAGTCTAACTTTATTACTTTTGTTCGTATTGAAACTTTTATTCATAGTTTAAGTTCTGGTTGTGTTTTTATGTAAATTGAGATTTTTTAAACTCTGTTTTCTGCTTATTCTAATAGACTAATAATATACAGAAATTAGCATCGATATGGAAGAAAAACGTATGTACCAGGTACGCAAGTTTAAAACGTCGTTTTGTTGTCAAGAGTGGCCTATTGGAGTAACCTTTGGAACCCAAAGAGCCATTTTTTTAGCAAGACTGCCCGCTACACAATGTCATATTAGTTTAGTTGTTTACGATTTAGTAGCATACTTCTTTCTCGTGTTAAACATGTCGAATTTTTAGCCAAGTAAAGAGTATTTGCGGAATGTAATGATTTTCTTGTACAATCAAAAGCAAAAGGCATCGAAAACTCATCGAATTCTTGTAGAGAATTACGGCGATCTTGCTTCAACTGCCAAGACTTGTAAACACTGGTTTCAACGTTTCAAAAGTGGCGATTTCAATGTTATTGACAAAGAACGTGAAAATCGACCAAAAAAGTTTGAAGATGACAAATTACAAGCATTATTGGACGAATATGATACAAAAATTCAACAAAAGACGGCGGAGCAGTTGAATGTAACTGGGTAAGCCATTTCCGATTGCCTAAGAGCCGTGGAGAAGACTCAAAAGATTGGAAAATGGAAACACGGAAAGCTACGTGCAAAATGCTGCATTTACGCCTCAAAAGAAAAGGTTTTTTGCATTGGGTTGTAGCTAACGGTGAAAAATAGATATATTTTGAAATCCCACACGTAAGAAATTGTGGGTAGTGCCAGGACAACCATCAACATCGAGTACAAAACCGGATCGTTTTGGGAGGAAGACAATGCTATGTGTGTGTGTGTGTGGTGGGATCAGAAGGAAGTAGTGTACTCCGAGCTTCTCAAACCCGGCGAAACAGTTAACACCGTCCGCTACCGATAACAATTGATCAATTTAAAGCACGCATTGATCAAAAACGCTCAGAATGGGCTTGAAGACACGGCAAAGTCAGTCTACAACATGACAATGCTCTACACATTCAGCCAAAGTGGTCAAAGAAACGATTTCTTGGCTTGGTTGGGAACTCTTACCCCAGCCGCCGTATTCACCAGACCTGGCGCCTTCTGAGTATCACCTCTTCCCACCGAAGGGACACGCACTGGCCGAGCAACACTTCAAGACTTTCGAGGATGTACAAAAATAGCTCGATGAATGGATCTCAATGAAAGTTGAAGATTTCTTTTGGAATGGTATCCATAAATTACCCGATAGATAGATAAAACGTGTAAAAAGCGAGGGCCAATACTTTGAATTAAAAATATTTTAACATTGTTCTTAAATAATTGCGTATTTTTCATGAAAAAAAAAGATATCTTAAACTTGTACACCTGATATGCGTATCGGATATTTATTAGTAATTAATTGATTAGAAATATGAAACATTTCTCTGACTACTGTCTACAAACGAACATATTCGTTTTACGCAATTTAAAAATTAAATCTCTTGGTCCCTTCATATATGGGTTATTACTAAAGAGCGTTCTTTAATAATTCATTTTGTAGCTAGTCTTAACGAATGGGACAAAAACCGTCTATATCTGCCCTCACGGGTAATTAGTTAAAACAAATATAACAAAACAACAAATTTAATTATAAAGTTAGAACATAAATCTCTTGCATTTCCTACTCAATTATATCGTATGTGTATAAAAATAGAACTGTCGATGTAAAAACTCGATAATTGTACTTGCGCCCGCAGCTCATTAGCGAATGATGCGAACAACTGAATATATTCTAATTGTGTGTACGTTAACTTAAGCATCAAAATGATTTTAATACAAAACATAAAATAACGGTTTCGTTTCGGTTTTAGTTCCTGTCGAGGATGTCTCCAATATGTTCGCTGTACATCGCTCAACGACGAGAACATTTTATACATATTTTCCCCGGTTGCACGTTCATATGCAACCGGGGAAAATAAATCAAAATGTTAGACAGATAATACGATTAAATAATTTATGAGTCCTTGTTGGGATAGGTTAATTCATTAGTCGGTATTTTTTAAATTTGTAGTAACTAATCTTTTTTTTTGTTTTACTTTGGTGGTTCTGCCAAGAACGCAACGTCACTCCAGGGGCGCTGTGTAGCTACTTATTACTCATCTATCTCGCAAGTACGGACGTAATAGGCACCAATAAAGACAAGAAAATCTCGGCATATCTAAGGAGCAAGCAACAAGAAGAGCTGTTTTATGCTCTGTAAATACACTACATATATACATAACACGTAAGTAGCAGCTCTTCGATTCGATTGAAAGGCAATTAGTGGAACCACTTTGCGCTAAAGTGAAAAAAGTCACAGTAAAACTAATGCACTTAAATATGAAAATGCGTGCAATCAGTTTAAAAGGCCGTATTTTATGTAAACATATAAATTCACCAGCCACGCAAACACAAAAAACTCTATTCTTGCTGCGTATCAGCACCTGACGTGAAGCAGATATGCTAGTTATTAATAAAGTACATTCTATATAAAATACATTAAAAAACACATTTAATTAATGCAGACAACGAATACATTCAGATAAAACGGTAAAACTCTGATATTTAATATAAAAACCCTTCGTTTATTTGTAATATCCGCGTATCTCCAGCAGAAAGCATGTAATAGTATAGAGACAAGTTAGTAAAAAATTATGGGTTTTCTATGCAAATGCAATTATTAGTAAGTATTTAATATTTTAGTTTATTGAAGGAGCGGTAAAAAATGAAAGCTTTAATGAGTTTTTAAAATGAAGATTTGTAAGATGTTATGGTGAGCGGCTTCTGCTGGTTTTTTCTTTAATTAAATTTATATTTTATCCCGGCTAATTTAGAGTGTTATTTATGCGAGTGTTTTACATAATTCCGGCCAAGCAATTGCGGCCGAATTTCGCAAATGGACCCTCCGTCCGTTTATTAACCGAAAATACGAGTCTAAATATTTTTATTGGCGGATTGACGTGAGTCGATCGTAAAGAAGTCGACCGCACCGCGTCGGGTCGTCAAATCAATGCTGGGAAAAATAAGAAGAAGGGTGTTTTAAATACGCAATATGAAAGCGCAACAATGTTGTAATATTGTAAAATTTAAGACGAGTGTAATAAAAGTGAGGTGAGTAGTGAATGAGGGATATTCTTCGTATAACGTCCAATAAGAGTGGACAGTAATAGGTGATCGATAAATCAGAGATCACTTACTAAGTTACGGGCTGAAGCCGTCTCTGACGTCACTGGGCTTTCATTAGGCAAGTGGTTAGATTTATGTGTCGGCGAGATCAAAGGCGGCTAGGTGTGAGACCAATTGTTCCCGTGACAAAACACTGCCAGGTAATTTACGGAGTCGTTTCTATAGTTGTTTTTCTTCACACTTTGGTTTATCGGCTGAACAACATCAGATCTCTTCGCGGCCGCTCTAAATGCACATTCTCTACACCATGATTTTAATATATGCGCCCGGGAAGCCGAAGCAATGTGCAACGGATGGTCGTACAACATGCTGTATAAACACATTCTATGTGCCATACATACGTATTACGGGTTGTATTGTGATTGGAGCAATTAGCACAAATTGTACTTGAATCGGTAATTCCCGCAAATGAATGGGTTGCTAGTAATTATCTGATGTGCTGTATATGAACTACTATGCACTATAATACATCGATGGGTGTATGGCCTACCTATTTTATGTGTCTGTATGTCTGTCTGTGTGTGCGTTTGGAAGCATTGAATGTATAGGCAATATTCGTTAATGCGATTGAACTTACTTGCGGATTGGGCGGAGTTCAGGATGATAATTAGCGAGGTATTCTCCATATTTAAGGTGGAAATCAGTGGCACTAATGTAGAGGCTACATCCTGGAGATTTGCAACCGTTTGAAAAGAAATCTGTTATCCTTTACCAACAGTTATCTTTAAACGTAGGATTTAAGATCTAATTAGTGTTTATGAGGTATTAAAATTAAACGCTTCTTCTTTGCCTATTTGTCAAAACAAAAGTGTCCCGACTGATTGAACCTTCAACAACCAGCCCAAGACACTGGATGGAAGACGGTGAAATTTGTTAGCGAAATAGCCTTTATGATTTGGAATCTTCATTCAAAATTAAGACACCTAGTTACTTGTTTATCAACAATTTTTTTCAAATTTTAAGCAGCCCAATGGATGTAAATATGTCGACTTTTAGAAAGCTACATACAGGGTGTTACATTATTAGTTTTCAATGCGTAGTCTATACATTTAGAAAAGTCATTTCAACACAACCTGTTATTTTTCTTAGATAAATAAATATGTTGACAATTTAGCTCTTTTGGGACTCTTGCATATTCGACCTGACTTTCTGCCCTTATGTGCTCCTTTTATTTTCTTATATATTAGGTTGATGCATAATAGCTGCGGCTTTTCTTCGCGCCTTTATTTTCTTGAAAAAAATTGAGTTTTGTTAATTTTTTTATAAAAATAATTTTCTCTCCTTCAAAAACAAAAATACGTACTGAAAATCTTTTTCATATTCGCCATATTCTGCTCTATCATTTTGAGATAAGTTGGAAGGCGGCAGTCAATTCTTGATCTTAACAAACGTTTCCGTGAGGGAATAATCAGCAAAAAATGACTTGAAAAAAGGTGCAAGGGGTTCAAAACGGGCGACACAAGCCTTGCAGATGAAGAAGAAATAGGTACGGCCCTCGACCATCAGTCACTCCTGGGAGCGATGAAAGAGGACGAAAACTCAACACCGCGAATGTTAGCTGAAGACTTCAATATCGAGCAATTAACGATCGTTTTTCGTCTCAAAACGGTCGGAAAGGTGCGGAAACTGGCTGGATGGGTCCTTCACCAGCTCTCCAAGAATAACAAAGCAGGACGTGTACGCATTTTTACCGATTTATTGCAGCGAAACGAACAAACACAATTTTTGAAAAATCTTGTTCCTGGTGGTGAATCGTGGTTGTTGTTCAAAAACTTCAAACGAAAGAAGGTGTGCATATCGCGAGGTGTTTCATCTAAACGAGTTCTAAAACACATCCACTGTAAGAAAACTATGTGGTATGTCTGGTAGTACAGAATGGGAATTTGTTATTGGCTTAACGACGCGGATGAACGAGAAAAATGGCAATCGGCAGTTCAACATTAGCAGCGACGTTTATCTGACTCAACTTGACCACCTTCACGGTGCAATTGAAGCGGAATGACGACAAAAAAAGAACAATATAGTCTTCTACCACAATAATGCCAGTCCTCATGTTGAGCTTCGCGTCGTCGGATCGATTGCCGAGAAGGGATGGGATCTACTCCCACATCCGCCATATTCACCGACCGAAGCTCCTACAGACTACCACGTCAATTCCTTATTCAAAAACTTGTAAAGGAACAAAATTTGCGACAATTTGGATGACTTGCTGGCCGATATTAAAGCATGGCTTGCCTTTAAAAATCGTGATAGCTTCGTCCGTGGAATCGACCTACTGCCAAGCAAATGAGAAGCGGTTCTTAAAGTGGATGGTGACTACTCCCCGCAATAATCATTCACATGTAATTTTGTTAAATAGTTTTATCGTATTTGTTGAATAAAATTTGTTGAAAAAGAACCGCAATAATTAAGCACCAACCTAATAGAAAGGTGTTCCTGACTTTTGTTAATGTAATCGTTGGTGGTTGTCTTTGGCGCGTCTGTCGACAACGGTTGCGGTTCACACGACCCTCGAAATTATTTTCACGAAAGAGGGTGTTGGAATGTTTTGCGTTCGGGACAAATGTGGTAATATAAGCGATGGTGTCAAAGAATGCCATATCCTCATAAATATTAAACAAGATTTATTAGGGTTAGATCCGTGAAAACGCAAGTCTGCATTTTGTTCTTAGAAGCTCTGTCCACCCACCTTACAATACGATGAGCATTCTTCTTTAAAAAATCATAAATGAATTCTTCGGTGATTAAAAGTTTTAAAATACCATATTATCATTAAGTATTGTGCTCAGTTCAATTTCCCACATTCGTAGTTAAAGCTCAGTGATATTGATTGTTCGCTTTCATGCACAGTTTGTGTTGAAATGATAATGATGGAATACGGTAAAAGTATAGCCTCAGTGTGGTCGAAATATTCAACAAAGTCTTTCAAGAGCACACCAACTTGTTTCGTAATAAGTGTGAAGCTTGGTGAGATAATATTCAACAATGCGGATACAGGATGTGGTAAAATATTATTCTAATGCTCATTGAAATAAAAATGAGGGATTAGGAATATGCGAGAGTACTACTGAAACGATTTGTAGTATATTAAACCTATTGTTATTGGATGAGTCCGAACTGATGAACAACATGAGAGATTAGTTATAAAATAGTAATGCATCCGTTGGCTAGATTTAAAAATTTCTTTTTACAATTGAAAATTCACTTAAAAGCAAATATCATGAATCGGCATCGGATTGCGATATTTTGAGTGAAACTCGAATAGGAGCAAATCTATTCATTTCTTAAAATCTCTTCACGCTCCAAAATAGACAGTTTTTAAAGTTATCATGTTATTAAAAATATTCTTTAGCTTTGTCAATATAGTACATCAGATTAGTAATAACACTGCTACAAATAGCCGTGATGAAGATAATCATGGTACTAACCAGAGAAGTCAGTATACTGTATACCACCGTCGTATTTCATTAAGTTAAAGACTCCTAAATTGATTTGAAATGAGCAATAATATTCGCCAGGAAACAAAGAATTATAGAAGAAAAGTGATTTCATAATTTTTAAAATTCGTTAATGCTTGGAAATGGACATGTTTCTTCCTCTATATGCCAAGGAGTTTTTCAACGAAGAAATATTTTTCTCATAATATTTCATACCCGTATTAAAAATGTAGAAATTTTTACTTGCAAGAACCTAATGTTTTAGCAATTGCAATATCAAAAAGAAATATCAATAATAAGAATTAAAATAACAGATACTGATTTAAATATCAGGTTATAAAAAGCTCAAGTTGCATCTTTAAATAAGCAACTCGATATATTAGCCAATTCAATTATGAAGAAAAATTAATTATCTCTCATAGATATGAGATAAGATGGGTGCAAATTCTCTTCTTCACCGTTGTTTTTAAATATTAACTAAAGATAAGTGATAATTTGTTCAAGTACCGATATTTTCAATAACATTGATGCAAGCAAGAGGACCTGGAAAATAAGGGGGTAATAAATATTAGAAATAAAACACTCAAGATCCTAATGTTTTAATAACATAAAGATATATTTATGTATTTTGTTCTTCAAACTGTAAATGTTGATTTTAGATTATGTATGTACTAGGTTAGTTGAAAAATTCAAGGAGCGGGGATACAAAATAGGGCAAAACTAAAAAACTACCTTTAGTCTTCAGTGTATTCTCCCATAACTTTAATACATTTTCTCCAACGATTTTCCAATACAGTTATACCATCTCCTAAATGGTTTTCTGGAAGCTCGTCAAAATATTGGTTCACAATCGCTATAACTTCTTCATTTGAGGAAAAACGCTTTCCACGGAGAAATTTTTTTAAATTTGGAAATAGATGAAAGTCTGAAGGGGCTAGATCGGGAGAGTAAGGCGGATGTTGGATTATTTCATACCGTAAATCGTTCAATTTGGCCATTGTTTGAACAGATTTGTGTGCTGACGCGTTATCTTGATGAAAAAAGGATGTTTTTCTTCTACAAGCCAGGTCTCTTTTCTTTAATTTTTGTATTTAACTTATCCAACAGATTTGAATAATACTCTCCTACTATGGTTTTACCAGTTTGAAGATAATCGATCAACAAAATGCTCTTTGCATCCCAGAAAACAGATGCCATAACCTTTTAGGATATTTTGAACCATTTTAGTAGTTTTGGAGCTGAACAACCAGGCTTATTCCTCTCTAAGGTTTGTTGTCGCAGCTTGGTATCATAGTGGTACACCCAGGTTTCATCCAAAGTGACGAAACGACATAAAAAATCTTATTTATTTTTTGGAAAAGCTCCAAATGTTTCTTAGAAAGATTTACTCGAAGTCGTTTTTGATCACAATTTAAGAAATGCGGCACCCATCGTACAGAAAGTTTTCCGAGGCCTAGCACATCTTTCAAAATATGAAGTACTCGCTCAGTTGAGGTATTCATTGTCTCAGAAATCTCACTCAAGGTTAACTTTCTGTCATTCATAACCATATCATGAATGGTATCAATCATTTCTTCAGTGGTCACACTTTTTTGACGTCCTGAACGAGGATCATCTTCTAAGCTTGTGCAACCACGTCTAAATTCTAATGCCCACTAACAGACCATTGTTTTAGATGTAGCAGCATCCCCTAACACATTCACCATTTCACTATAAATTTCCATCGCCTTCAAACCATTTTTCATTAAAATTTAATTTCCGCACGATGTTCAATTTTTTCCATGATTAAATTATGTTGACATGTCTAACATCAAAGCGTCATACAAACACACTGACAAGTCATAACGAGTTGAAAGTTGCAGTCAAAATTCAACGAATTAAAGTCTTCGCTCCGCTAACTTTTCAACAAACCTAGTACAATACTATGATAGAGGCCAGTAAAGAAAACAAGCTTGGATCGGCTGTGACGAAACAGCAACATAACGAGCTACTCCTGGATTCAAACGGGATCCTGACGCTCTTTCTTGATTTGTTCCAAAAACCACTCAAAGACCATAATTGAGAGAGAGGCACGATTAAGCTGGACATCAAGGCTTCTCCTCACCCATCTTCACTTCGCTTCGCTTGACACAGCCGGATTTTGATGCTTGATTGGGGTTTTTCATTGAAAGTGTATTTTGATTGTATGTTTTCCAGACAGTTAAGAATGTAGGAGTTGTTTAAGTTTGGAAACAAATGCTCTAAAAATCATTATTACACATATTTCGTACACTGTTGTAAAGCTTCGGTAAGATATCCATTACTGGTATTAACTGTTATTTCATTTCGGCTCATGAAAACAAGAAATTTGTATGAAAAAAAAATATTAACGTAACGGTAATTTGGTACAATTAACAATGAACGAAATGTTTTTTTGTGTTTGGTCCTTGATTAAAGTAGGATATGTCTTGTACACGTTTTGTTGCGTTGCCCATAATTTGGGCGAAATTTAATTACAAAAAATTATACACCGCCTTAGGATGTCAATGTGGGCACAGCTCTTACGAGTCTTATAATTGATTAATGAAATTCAGTGTATATGTTGACATTATAATAAGAATATAATTGAAACTGTGCTCCTACTAATATTACTATTGATTAGATAATTGTGAAGTTGGCCAATTCTAATTATTGCCCATGAGCTTACATTGCTAATTAGGTAGATTTGCTTCGGCTTTGCTGCTTTCTCCATTACTGGTTGTAATAAATTTCTTAGTTTATTATGCAAAAATTACAATCTTTTTAGTAATCAATTGTATGTCAAAAGACTATAATAAAAAATCAAATGTTAACTAACGATGAGTATCCTCAGTAGCATACTGCATAGCCTTGAAATTAATTTCTACTTTTATGTAGGTACCTAATTATTACATTACGCTAGCTCAGTGTAAGCGTATTGTTAATAACAATATGTTGAGCATATCTTTAATTATTTTATTACTATGAAGCAGCTTATTTATATGTATTGTAAGCGAGGGCCGGCTTGATGTAGAGTTAACTTAGTTTATAGTCCAGAAGTTAGGGGGTTTTAATTTTAAACTGCCTTATCACTATAAAAACCTAAATTTCCCAGAGGCTCATAAATTGGTCACGTGTCCTCAAAACGCCATAAAGCCAAACTCAAGCTCGCTTCACTCCAGGCAAACAACTTCATTAAATTTAACGATAAATCTAAACAAATTACCAAAGTTATTGCATATACATTTAAAGCCCCGACAAAACGATAAATTTTTGCATTAATCTGTATATTAATTAATTGCGAGTGTAATTAGTTACAACAAGCTTGCGTATGCTTACTTATGCAGGTCCGCGTGTACACCTATATGCAACAACACTTAATGCTTGTATCTTGTCTTATAACATTATCTCTTAATTTATTTATGAAAATATGCACATGAATTGCCAGAAGGATACTTAACGTAGCGCTACTAAACCCGCCAGCCACCAACCAGCACTACTTAGTAGTTTGGCCGTCGTAGTCATGTTAGGTCATACAATTTAAATTTGCCTATCTTTTTATTATATCTCATTAAACATAGATTTAATCAGCTTAATTAAATTTTTAAGAAAACCAACACCGCTATGTAAGCTGCGAACGCACATTTTTCAGACAATGCTACACAATCGATGCTAATGGCAGATTGTGAAAACTGCAATTGGGCATTTAACCAAACACCGAAAACAATCTTCAGTTTATTACAGTGGGAAAAAGCTAGGAAACGCGCAAATGGGTTTTACAATCCGAGATTAAGATCAGTTTTTTGAATGATGGGAAGCGTGGATTGATTATAAAAACTAGGAAAGTAAGATTTTTGGGGCAAATTGCTTTTCAAACTATTCGCCAATTTTCACTACAGATCTCCAAAACTCGCACCGACTGTGAAACCTGGCGTGAAATTTCGATTTATCATAACAATTGCCTTTTTTAGACACTCGTCCTACGCAAGTCAATTAGGCAATCCTGGTAAGCCCTGCAGTTAGAATGATCAGGCGAGCTAGGCTTCGAAATGAAAAGGCATGGTTTTAATTTCGAATCAAATTTCCACATTAAAATCAATTCTCAGCCTGTTCGTAACGACTCGAATCTATTATTCCATTAGTGGCTGAAACGAGAAGGCATCTCAAAGAAAATTGGCCAATTAAACCATTAGCAGCTTAAACGTAAAATTAATGACAAGATTTCTCGAAAGGGAGTAGAAGTAGAGGAGAGTCGTAGAAAAAGAAGAAGTGATACTAATAGATCCTATTGCCAGATAGATGGATGAAGGAAGAGGAATGGGATTTCGCATGGGACGGATCTATGTGTGAACTCTCTAACATAATAACTAATTGTTATATCAAAGATCAGAGCTTAAATTAGTTTTGATAATCGGCAATAAAGCAGCATCTCCGCGGTTTCGACGAGGCGGTCCGTTTGAAGATCGGTCTGGAGGAGGAAGTGGGGAGAGGGAGGCAGCGCTCGCGCGGCGGCACCTTTGAGTTTCCTTATATGGCAACTAATTACGGCTGTTACCGCCAACTGCCATACAATAAGACAGCGCTGTACGATGTGTGGCCTGGCCTGTTCACGTGCATTGCTTATAATCCCAACGAACGGCAATGCAATGCCAATGCGAGATGTGGGTATCGTGTCGTCGTTGGTACTTAGTTGGTTACCGCACGACTGTGAAAACTAATTGGAATATGTCGCATATCATCCCACTGCAAGTCGACTGCGTCTTTTCACTCTTTTCTTGTCGATTGGGTGGATGGCTTGACGGATAGGTTTCGGCAATGCGTTGGTATTGCTCTGAAGAGGGCGCTAGTGCACAGACAAAATGTAGATTGTCGGCTACATCTCTGTAGATCCAATAAAAATGTTCAGCTCTGCTGATCCATCATATATTTGATGTTGGTAATTTATTTCAGAAAGGGTAGCAGCCCCATTTCTCGTAAACAAAGTCTGATTACTTTCTCTGTCGTCAGCATTTGCCTATTTGCCGCGGGCGCAGTTCAAGTAGCCTTTTCTTAATATAATACATTTTCTCATATTCTCACTTTGTTCCTTAAACTAATGTTCTTCTAAGAGCTTATTTTTTATTTCTTGGTCGAATGTTTTATGTTTACTTTGCGTTTCATCTTCTTCTTCGTTTTGTCGCTTTCCACTGAAGAGGTAGCATCGTCCTATACTGGATTATAGAGACCCAATCGACGACAGTTATTTAATTGACGCTACATTTTTCTGCAATAGTTGGAGGAGAGGTCACATGGGTCACATTTGCGCTCGCTTCATTACAATTCACTCTTTAGTTTTTTCACAGACAAATTTAAATAAAACTCAGACAGCATCCACTGGGGGATAGTTCTGCAGTGAAAATATTGGGATGGGTGTTGGCTATTTTAAGTTAATTAATTATTTCATTATCGAGTCCAACTTATGTTAATGTACTGGATAACCAAAAATATAATGGTTAAGATCCCCATATTGACCACAGTTACACAATGGGGTTTCTTTTTCCAATTTTGTGAAGGAATCCTGGAGATCTAAGGTGAGTAAATGCTCGAGTTTAAGACAACAGACTGGAAACGTCATCTGTTATCGAAAAGTCATTAATTCATATGATATTTTTGTATCTAAGTGAGAGTAAATGCTTTTTATTTCTTAAAGAATTCGTTAACGTGGGGAAAACTATGATAATCACAAAAAAATGCATCTAAGTAATCGTTCTGAAATGTTTTACGCGTATTTATTTCTTTGTCAATTATAATGACTAATCTTTTTAAGGCTTAGACTTAAATTAACACTTTAGCTTGGGCGTTAGTCAAATAATTTGCGCGCACTGACAAATTTGTACTTGAATATGACTGGCACAGTTACCATATTTACATTATTTTACCATTCACGTATGAATAAGGCTTGCGCAATGCAACAAATGTAAGAGAAGGTATTTCTTTCTTTTTTTATTTGTATAGCATTAGCTTTCAGATTATTCTGCTTAGAATAAACGGCACCTAAAATGGCCCACACATATAAACATGAGTTTGATGCTGCTTTGTCCAAAAGCAGTTCTGATGAGATAGAAATCTAATTCTGAATCAAGTAACTGATTATTAGAGAATAGTTAATTTGGTTTAAAATTCTATAAGGATACATCTCGGTAACTTCGAGTCGACTAATTGGAAAGGATATGAAGAGCAAACGTAGGTGCAAAAATTATTGACGAGTAAGGCTCCATACAGAAGGTTTACAACAAAAATCAATACGCGTGAAAATTATACTCAACAAAATGTTAATTGGCGAAAGAGTTGAAAATACAAAAGCTACCAAGCTTCAGGAGATCCAAAAAGAACTGATGAAACTGTTGGCAAAAACGTGATAGAAATGTTTTTAATCTATCTAAAATCCAAGTATTACAAAGACGCTTATCAGTGTTTAAATTCTGATACAAAGTGGTAGGTAGCGACAATTGCGGTTTCCTTATATGCTTCAGTAATTTCAAAAGAGTATTTAACAATATTTATTATAATAAAATGATTCAGAGTCTTCAAGCTGCCGCAATTGGCGAACAGAATAGACGGCAAGAAGAACGACAAAAACCAAATTTAAGACTATATTAATACAATAATTGTCGTCAAGCCACCGCTACCTGAAACCTGCCCAAATTTATAGATTTATGTATATGTAAACTTTGTCAAAAGTTAGATTTGGTGAGAGAAATGAGAAATCAGAACATAATTTGTTGGCACTTTCCTCCAGTTTCCTAATAAGCGCTTGGCAAATAAAATACAAAATACAATACTAGCAGCCAGATTATATTGAAATCATTAAAATGAGTATAAAAATTAAATAAATTCATTGAAATCTTCGGACCACAAATTACGCATTTTGCAGAAATGTAAATACGAGGAAATTAGCAGAAAAAATAAAAAATAAATGTATTCTCTAATGACCAAGAGGGGATGATGCTGTAAAAATAAAGTTGTGAAACTTATTCCAATAACTTATAAGCGTTATTACAAAATGTACTACTGTGATCAAACAGTAAGGTGAAATTGTCATTTAAAACTCCTGGGATTTAGGAAGGCAGGTAATTTTTTTCCTGTATTACTAAGAGTATAACATTTACCAAGTTTGTCAAAAGGTTTAATTATGTCCGAGTTACACGTGGTTTTGTAAATAACCAAAAGGGAATTTTTCGATATTTACAATGGTTGATTTTGCTGAGCAAAGAACTTGCTTCAAATTTCGTTTGCGAAACGAATATTCTTGTGCGGATACATTGAAAATGTTGCGGAAGGCGTTTGGTGATCAAACTATGGCACAAAAAACGTTTATAAGTGGGACGAGAACGCGTTGAAGACGAGTACTACGTCCAAGAAATCAAAGATTTGGTGCTTGAAAATCGTCAGTTAACAATTAGCGACCTTGCTGATAGTGTTGGAATATCATTTAGCTAAGCCCAAACGAGTTTGAAGGATTTTTTATGTTTTCAACACGTCAAGTCTCGATTCACCATTTCATACTGCATTGGTTCTTCGCGACGTTTTTACCAAAATCTCGAGTCATATCGTTCCACAACAACCCTATTCACCTGACTTGGTCCCGTGCGACTTCTGGCTATTCAGCAAACTCAAACGGCCAATGCGGGGATACCGTTTTAATACGATTGAGGAGATAAAAGCGAATCGAAGAAGGTTGAATGCTATACCGGAAAACGACTATTCCGACTGCTTCGATGAAATTGAATTGGAAAAATAAATAATTTACATTTCATAAACAAATCCACCTTACTTTTTGATCACAGTTTGATACAGTAGTAACTCTAAAAATATCACTTCGAGATAAAAGTGTTGGGTGAGAAACGATTATACTTAATATGAGTAGAAGAAATGAGACGAAGTTATAGAAGAAAATATGACTATAAAGAGGACATACATTAATTATACAAGCAAAGAGGAAGACAAAATCTACTTGGTGTTTGGAAGACTGCTTCATTATCGAATCATTAGAGAAGATGTGAAGATGTAATTAATTTCATCTACATCCCAAAGGTGAAAGATACTGTTAGATAACGAAAACGCAAGAGTAGGTGCAAAGTTATTGTCGAGTGTTCATTACAAGAGGTATAGAACAAAAATCGGTACATGTGAAAATTATATTAAGCAGTTGTTAACTGGCGAAATCTCGAAAAAAACGCCTTACAAACATCTAAAAATAGAAGCGTTACCTGACTAGAGGCGATACTCAAAGAACATGAAAAAATAACGCGAAAGAAATGTTATTTAATTTATTACATGCAATTTTTGAAATGCGAACTATCTCAAGAGATTGGCTAAGACAACATTCCTAATGATTCCAAAGAAGGCAAACTCGCTGAGTTGTCAGAAACATCAATCAATAAACATGAGCACTCTCTAGAACCAATTCAGAAAATTATTTATGGCGGATATATGTATATATATATATATATATATATATATATATATATATATATATATATATATCTAAAGATATTTGGTTTCTCAAACAGACTGACTTCTAGAGAACCTTCTTAGCATTCAAATTTTGCTAAAGAGAAATTGAAATGAATTTGACATTATTCCACATAAAATATTCAAGACACCAATATCAGCAATAAAAACTTAAAATGGTGGAAAATTTGTTTTGGCATGAGAAGGCAGCAGGAAACAGGCTGAAAAATAATTTTGTCGAGATTTAAATATAATAATAAGAGGCATTAAGCAGAGATCTCCATTATTAGTCAACAAGGTTTAATTAGGAAAAAACAATTAACTAACAAATTAGGCTTATAAGAATTTCATTCCCTAAACTAAAAATTGTTTTATGCAATTAGTATTGCATTTTAACCTTAATAGTATGGAATTTTAGGCTCACACAAAAAAATACCACAGAAATATTAGAAACCTAAGAAATGTGAAGGTGCAGAAGAATATAGCAAACCTGCTAGATGGAGTGAGTAATAAACGAGAAGGATATTTGCCCATTTATGATAAAACATTTTTCACCTCATTATTCAGTGGCTGAGAAACTATTGGTTCAACATGACAATGGCTTACTCAAAGCGAATTTGTATAAAGTGAGGATAGTAACCTGATAGATAGCCCCTGAGGGCGGATTTGGAATTTGACGAAAACGAAAAGTATACCCGTCATTGGCTTGTAAACTGGAAAATGGTTTCTTTAAAAATACATATATTAAATTTGTTTAAGAATAACTTCAACCTCAATTGCAATATTTAACAAATATATAGTAACGCGTAATAGCGAGCTGTGTTTTAAATTCATGTTCAGAGCTATTACGAGACTGTAATATTTGAACTTGCGAAGTAAAAAGGAAGAGAGTAAACATATTTCAAGATAATATCATTTATTTTCAAGAAATAAATTTAATTCAGTCTAGAAAAGAAGTCCATCAGTTTAGCTCTGTAGTTTCGTGTGATACTTTAAGCTTAAATAATAGTCTTAAATCTTCAATGCTATTGTCAAATAATTATATTTATATTTATTGAAAATCATAACAATTACAATACTAATTCAAGAGAGCTAAGCCATGTTTTGGTTTAACTATATATATAA
>JAWQRO010000026.1:0-75337 GCA_033557835.1 Helochares maculicollis
TATATATATGTATAATTTTTATTTTTATAGCGTATTTTATTTGATTGATGTTAATTTTATTAATTAAACGCTATTTAATTGCAATAGATGTTTATTTAGCTCTTAATCTTTACAGTTTCGCTTCACTTTAACAAGAAGTATCGTCAGAAGTGACGTTTTTATTTAATTTATGTTAAATGAAGCGAAACCGTAAAGATTAAGAGCTAATTAAATATCTATAGCTACTAATCATAAACCTTACATCAATTATATATATACTATATATAGTGGGCCAGCGACAGTTTTTTTTAATATGAATTAAAAACTTTTCTCTTTTTTGAAGCTGTATTTATTGCTTGTTACGTTTCGCCCTTACGGGCATCCTTAGACGTATTATAGTTAAGTGATTCGTTATTGACAGCATACTGTTTATAAAATTAAGCAAATAGTTGAATGAGAGGTTGTATCACGATATTTATAAAATGAGTAGTGATTTTGTCTTTTTCATTTTTAGTTTTCGTATTTTTCCAGGAGGTTAATGTATTCTCTCGAAAGCTCAATGGTGTCTTTTTTCTTGTTGCATGCATTTTTCGCAGTTTTAATATAAAGACTTTCAAAGAGGGGACGGCTGTATTTGCTTTTTTCTGTTTCCATTACTATTGTATTGTCAAAGTCAAATGTGTCTTTGGGCTACTACGGATTGCCAGAGCAATAGTGCAATTAGGTTTTAAATTGTTGTCGGATTTATGTTGTGTGATTTTTAAATTTTTGTGAAATTGACCCTATATACGTTGTACCGCAGTTCATACATGCAATCTTCTAGCTTAAGTTATATTGTCCTTTTTCTTCCATTTTGTCTTTCGGTTTTGTGGATAGTGTACTTCCTCTATTTGTAGTTTTGAACGCTGGAATAATGTTGTGTTATTTAAGTGTTTTATTACAAATGTTAGAACTTTTGCTCGTGTATGATATTGAGATGTACACTTGTTTTGTTGTTGTTGGTGTGGTTGTTTCCTCTTTGTGAGTTTTTTCTTTTTTATTTTTAACATTTGTCTCTATTTCTTTTGTTAGATTCTCTATCGTTATGTTAGGCTAACCTTATTCTATGAACGCCAGTTTAATTTTTTTTGGGTTATTTTTGTGGAATTTCTCATCAGAGATTTTAAAGGCTTCGTAGATGGTGTTTTTATTAATTTCTTTAACTGTTTTTGGGTGATGGGAGTCGTGATATAAGTATCTCCAGCTAAGTGTTGGTTTCTGGTACAAATCTGTTATGATGATGTTATCTCTGTTTTTTATAATTTGAACGTCTAAAAAAGTAATGATTTTCATCTAACTCGCTAGTGAATTTAAGATTATTGTTAAAATTGTTAAAGACCATAGTTCATCGATCTTGATTTTTGGGTATGTTAAGAGTATGTCATCGACATACCTGAAGTAGAAGGATAGTTTGTGTGGCAAATTTTTATGCAGTCGTCCTCTAAATGTTCCACGACTAAGTTTGCAATGGTTGCAGAAATCGGTAATCTTATTGCACAGCCAAAAGTTTGCTGGTAGTAGTTTCCTTGAAATAAGAAAAAGGTTGAAGACAGGGTTAGATTTATGCCTCTTATTAATGCTTGTTGAACGAGATCGGTGACTTCATTGAGGTTATTCTAAAAATTCTTAACCGCTTCGTTTACCAATTCTAGTGGAATGTTGGTGAATAACGAAGTCATGTCCAGAAAAAGCATGATATGAACTTCGCCAATTTTTTGTTTTGATAATTTGATTACCAGATCGATATAATTTTTTATAGGAAATTCCTTGCTATACAATACTTTGGAGATAATTTGTGAAAGGGCATTTTGATAGTTTGTAAGAGGATTATTTTATACTGCTTATATTCGGTCTTAGCGGTCTGCCTGTTTTTTGAATTTTTGGAAGAAAATATAAGCGTGGTGGTATTGTATTTTTTGATAAAAGCTTGGTTTTTGTTTCTTCGCCGATTAATAGTTTTTCTCTCGATCTATGATGAGGCCGTTACAAAAAAAGGTTTTGATAGCTGATGAGTCGGTGAATTTATACTGCCTATAATAGGTCTTCGCGGTCTGTCTTTTATGAATTTTTGGAAGACAATATAGGAGTAGTGGACAATAATTTGGTTTTGGTTTCTTCATATAATACTACATGCTTATCTGAATTTATGATCAGGCATTGTTTAACGTAGCTCTTGCACAAATCATAATAATCTATGAATTTTTTAAAGAGTACAATTAAAAGCTCAAGAGAAAAACCACTTTATTGATCACTTATCAACAATTTATAATTAATTTACAAAATAAAACGTTAATAATTATAATTGAATATCATTAATTCTAATATATGAAAACTGCTGGTAGTGATCAAATGGAGCCTCAGGCAAGTCAGCCAAGCTGCCGTTCTAGTTCCCCCACTTTTAACACAATATATTAAACGCCGCAGATATGATATGGGTTTTATTAATTCCTTATATCATGAGAGTATATGAGCCCCCAACCGCACCGAGAAAGCACAGGCACAACAATTATATAATTTAAAACAAAATATTTCTTTCAAGGCTTAATCTCTTCAGCCTCACATTAAAAGAACAGCAGTTGTTTAGAATGTGCCGGTATTTCACTGTTATATGCAAGATATTTGACATCAAATAAGAATAGGAATGCAAATCTCATCTTTTCCACGTACGTTAATGTTGTGCACATCCGTACGGTATCTAATTTTGTTGCTGAGGTAAATTGGCATTTGTGTCTCAATGACTCAATGTGATAAAAGTAAGCCGAATGAAAGCAGGCAAGCGTTCTGGACGCGTCAGCAACGAATGGAGGTTTTTTCTAATTTTTTCTGCAAACTCAAACATTCCAAAAATCATTTAAAGCAGAAAAACGAAATAAACAAAACAAATGCAATGTAAAGCTGAAAAGCAGGTAATTGTTGGCATAATTAAGCTAGTGATTGTAAGCCAAACCAGCATGTTGAGGATGCAAATATAATTTGTAGAACTTATTCAGAATAAACTATTTTTGACTTTGACTTTCACTTTGTCTTCGACTTTGGTTCTGGACGCGCTGAAGTCTCCGCTCATCCAGACTATCAAGACAGGGGTTATACAAGACATCGCAATAGCTAAACTTTGATAAGACAAGTGAATCACACAGACTAAGTCTTATTTTTTGGTAAAGGATATGTCTACTTGAGTATAAAAGATTGAAAATTAACTTTGAGTTAATTAATGTATATGCGTTTTACAAAGCAAACTGCTGTCTGAAATGACTCCCCAATTTTTGGCATTCTCAACGATAGGAAGTGTTTTATCTTCAGTTTTAATACTAACTACATTTTTTACTTAATTTAGATTTGAAGCGTTGCCAAAACGTATTACAGAGAACTTGCTAATATTGAATTTTAGACAATATTTCTTCGAATCAACTGTAAGTGATGAAGGTCTGAATTAACTCGAGACACAGCAATGTCAGCAAGATTCACTTAAAAAGACTTATAAATTTGCGTGTCAACTACATAAATATTAAGTGGACCGGAAAGTAATGTCGTTTCTGCGCATATCGATATTTGATTGTCATTTGGTAGCTCATTACGTATTTGGAAAGCGTGTCAAAGACATTTTGAGGATATTGTTATCATATTTGCTTCTGAATAATTAAGTATTAGACTTTTTTTGCAATTTGGGGTGAAATGACCAGCCAAATACCATAAGAGCATATCCGGCATTGTATGCTTTTTGAGTTTCGCAAGGGTAATACCGCAACTGCTGCGACTAAAAATATTTGCGATGTTTATCCAAGCGCATTGGACGTTCGGAAATGCCAAAGATGGTTTTCCAAGTTCAGATCAGGGAATTTTAATCTCTCGGGTGCCCATCGATCAGGAAGACCAACAACATTAGATAACGACGTGCTAAGGGCAAAATTGGAAGCAAATCCATGTCAAACAATTAGGGAACTTTGAAGCAACCTTAACCAACCTTGGTCAACCATCCAAAAACATTTGCCGCAGATTGGAAAAATAAGCAGAGCTGGTGTTTGGGTCCCCCATAATCTATCCGAACAGAATAAAGCCAACCGGTCTATCACGGGCAACGTATTGCTTCAACGGCATCGTACAGATCCGTTTTTTGATCGCTAGATCACTGGAGACGAAAAATGGGTCCTGTACGATAATCCGAAACGTAAAAGGCAGTGGCTCAGCCGACATGAATTACCACGATCTACTGCAAAGCCGAGTTTACACCCCAAAAAGGCACTTTTGTATGTTTGGTGGAATATACGCGGAGTTGTTCACTTTGAAGTGTTAAAACCTGGACAAACTGTTAATGCAGATGGCTATTGCAAACAATTGGAACCAATAAACCGGTCTTTGATTGAAAAGTATCCGGCAATTGTCAACAGAAAAGGAGTTATTCTGCAACATGACAATGCAACACCCCACTGTGCAAAACGGACCTTAGGCAAAATTAACGAATTGGGATGGGAGGTACTACCTCACCCACCATACTCGCCCAATATTGCACCCTCGGATTACCATTTATTCCGATCACTGCAACATTGTCTTAGTGGCAAAAAATTAGAAAATTTTGAAGAGATCCAAAATGCTATCTCGACATATTTTACAGAAAAACCGATTGATTTTTACCGCTCCGGCATTGAACATTTGTATACTAGATGGCAAAACGTTGTTGATAACGAAGGTGAATAGATTGTTGATTAGAAATAAAAACTTGTTAAAAATGTAATCGTGTGAATTTAACTTAAGAAAACATTACTTTCCGGTCCCCCTAATATGTACATCACAGTTTGTTTGATTTGTTAATAAAATCGATGTATAGACCGTATAGAATAGAGGTGCAAGCACGGAGCCTTGTGGAACGCCAGAAGATACAACAGCAACACCAGAATATCAACACGCACCTGTTGTTCCCTACCGTGAACGTAGCTGGGAAACAGAGCCACTGAACCCTCCTCCAGACCTTTATAATATAGAATAGAAAGCAAGAGTTTATGCCGAAAGCTTTTGAGTAATTGAGCAAGGCCAGTTCAGTAATATCACTATCATCAACTGCCTTCAATGCATCGTTAATGATATTACGTGCAGACTGGCAACCGTATCCCGGACGAAATCAAGACTGAGTAGCGGCAGCATTGAAAATCTGTCCAAGTGGTCTCTAAGTTGAAAAAACATTAGCTTGTCAGTAATCTTCGAAAGAACTGGCAAAATGCAGATAGGGCGCAAATCCATAGCACTTGTAGGGTTCCTCACTTTGCGTATTGGCTTTACAATAGAATGTTTCCAGCACGCTAAACAATTATTTGTCTCGAAGCACAAAATTTATCAACAGTCTTAAAAATAGTAAAATGTGTGGACAACATAATTCGAACATTAGATAAAAATAATTTGTCCATAAAAAATTGTCGCGGTCAATTATACATCAGACAACTTCAGGGCACTACTTTAGAGGAAACATCAGTTTGTATCATATATACCGTGTGTGGCTCATAGTTCTAATCTTATAGGGATGGAAGCTGCAAGATTTTGTAGCTTTTTTCGGTACAACTCAGCACTTAAAATTCAATGAAAGACCTCCATCTTTAAAACGTTTGGGCAAATCCAGATGAAGTAGGCCGTATGATGCTGCCAAAGCTTTAAAATATAATCACGAGGAAACTTTAACAGCTTTAAAATCAACTGCAAATGATGACTTTGAAGAAATTGTGCAAATTACAGAAGCAAAAACGTTATTTTCCAAAATGAGCAGTGGAAAATGGGATTTTGGTCAATTTTGCACACACCCGGACTTAAATAATGAGATGCTTTCGCTCTTCTTTCTTCACTTGAAGGATTCATTAGAGAAAAGAGAAACAAAATCGACATCGAATTGCCGCAGTACGAGATACCGGTATAAACCAACTAATGATCGTAGAACGGAATATAAAGCTATAAAAAACTGAAATACTTAGACTCAGTTTTAATTAATTTATACATCGATCGCCTAATTTTTTTTCACAGTTAAATTATTCATTTAATGTAATCGGATTTCAAAGCCACCAATTTGATTTTTCTACGAATTTGTCGGCGTAAAAAGTGTGAAGTTCAACTTCTCATCGAAATTAATTACAAATGAGATTTCATACCAGCTAGGATTTCATTGCCTTTAACGAATGGATGCAAACAGGCGATTCTCTCGTAGATAAATGATTAAATAATGTTCCGCCGTTCTCCGAGAAACCAAGAAATCAATCAATACAAAGTTGCACGACGACGACGGAGACGGCGACGGCAACAGCAACGCAAGAAACATGAATTTCGTTTAGTACAAGTTATTACCTTGACGGGTGAAAGTTGCAAGAGCATAGTAGGTATTCAAATGCGTGCTCTTGCTAAAGTTGTTGTTGGAAATACTGGATGGAGGCTTCTGTACTTCGTTCGTACCTGCTATCTCAATGCTCCGAGCTCTCGAGACCTCTCTCATGAGCTCGACAAGGAATTAAATAAGAAAACCTGCGGATAATTTGCCATAATTTAATGGGTAATAAAAGTATGATTTACTTCGCAGCTCGTTTAATTTCGAATGCGACTGACTGTAAGGATGGCGAATGACTATAAGAATAGCGATGACGAGGGATATTGTCTGCAATCTTATGAAATTTGATTATTAAGCGGCCGAGTGTACGCTAATTTATCTCGCCAAGTTATATGTAGATTTTCTGCTGCAATTTTACAACTTTTACTTCGTTATGTAATTGATTTCTTAGTTGCCAGTTCAAGCTATCTGCGGCTGTTTTGTCCGGACATGTTCCGCAAAAACCTATAAAAAGATCATCTTTTTGTAATAACTAGACACTTCGATCGAAATACGAGTATTTATCACATTAGAATTAATTGTATTATTTAAATCAAGAAATCCAAGAGTTGCACATTTGTTTAAAAACTAATTATCGCGAACCTATTACATAACTGGCGCTGCGAACAGGATTTCCTGGTGGATTGTTTTTCAATAAAGGAAAACCTTTCGTTTTAACGAATTACCGTGAAAGAAAATTGGGCAAAAAAGAAGGTATCAAGAAAGAAGCAAACTGGAAGAAATAAATAAATTATTCGCACAAATTAAAATTAATATCGGAACAATAGCGGAAAGCCAATCGCTAGCAAGGTGTGTCCGGAAAACTTTAAGACTGAATATCTCAACTGCATTGGCTATTTCGATGGAAATCCCAACGAATTAGCACGTTTTCTGAAAACTAGTGAAAATTTATTGAACATATTTTGCACGAAGGATCCAAACTTGGAAGTCATTTGGATCTTTCGTGCAAAATATACATATTTAATTCAATTTAGGAAAAGTAAGGGTTGTTGTAAATGTACAAAGCTCGACAACTTGGAGTGAACTTAAAGATGCATTACGTACAAACTTCGCCGACCATAGAGACGAGGCTTGTTTAAGCAGAGACTTGGTCCTTGCCAACAAAAATTATAACGACAAACCTTCCTGAATTTTAAGCGAAAGTACTGTAACTGTTGAATTTGTTGTATAGCTACCAGGTGCGCAAGTTTAAAATATCGCTTTGTTGTTGAGCTGGCCCATGAAATCTATTGAAGTAACCTTTGGAACCCAAAGCGCTATTTTTTTGGCAAGATTGCCCACTACAAAACGTCATATTCATTTAGTTGTTTACGAGTTAGTAGCATACTTCTTTTCCGTGTTCAACATGTCATATTTTGAGCCAATCAAAAGAAAAAGGCATCGGAAAGTCATTGAATTCTTGTAGAGATTTACGGCGATCTTGCTCCAACTGTCAAGACTTGTGAACGCTGGTATTAAGGGTTCAAAAATGGCGATTTCAATGCTATTGACAAAGAACGTGAAAATCGACCAAAAAAGTTTGAAGGCGAGAAATTACAAGCATTATTGGACGAAGACGACACACAAACACAACAAGTGATGGCGGAGAAGTTGAATGTCACGAAAGATGAAAAACTTTGTGCGAAATGCTGCATTTACGCCACACAAGAAAGGGGTTTTTGCATCGGGTTGTAACTGGCGATGAAAAATGGATATATTTTGAGAATCACAAACGTCACAAATCGTGGGCAACGCCAGGACAACCATCAACATCGAGAATAAAACCGGATAGTTTTGCCAGGAAGATAATGCTGTGGGTGTGTTAGGATCAGTAGGGAGAAGTGTACTACGAGCTTCTCAAAGCAGGCGAAACAGTTAATACCGTCCGCTAACGACTACAAATGATCAATTTAAACCACTAAACTACGCATTGATCGAAAAACGCTCAGAAGGGACTCGAAGACATGGCAAAGTCATTCTGCAGCAGGACAACACTCCTGCACATTCAGCCAAAGTGGTCAGGGAAACGATATTTTCGCTTGGTTAGAAACTCCTACCCCGTCCGCCGTATTCTCCAGACCTGGCGCCTTCTGATTATCGCCTCTTCTAATCGATTGGACATACATTGGCTGAGCAACACTTCAAGACTTTCGAGGATGTACAAAAATGGCTCCATGAATGGATATCAATGAAAGTTGGGGGTTTCTTTTGGAACGGTATCCATAAATTGTCCGGGAGATGGATAAAATGTGTAAAAAGTGAGGCCCAATACTTGAGATAAAAGTATTTTACCATTGTAAATAATTGCGTATTTTCATGAAAAAACGTCGTTTTAAACTTGCGCACTTGGTATATTTTTATAATCAAGTGCCACGTCCCACCAGAAGAACGTAGGAAACTCCTGGCTATGACAATCCAATGCATGAGACCAACAAATTTTCACATATGCGATTCTTAGAAAACGAAGAAATTATATCAAAATACCTAAAAGATATGAAAACGTATGGAATTGCCCGGATTATACAAACAGAATCAAAAATAACAGAAAATTTAACAACAATCACAACAATTTTAAACCGAGACCGAATCTCAGAACCTATATCAATCAACAACAGAACTTCAACCCAACTAATTATCGAAACTCGTACCAACCAAAACAAAATGATTTTAATAATTTTGAAACACCCAGAATATTTTATAATTCCAATAATAGTAGACTCCAAAATTAAGCTTTTCAACCAATACCTATATCTATTTCCACCAGGAATGGTTTTCCAACAAGCCGACATACCTATGTCAACACAAACTATCAGAGAGCAAAACAACTTTTTAACATTGAAATCAAAACAAATCAACCAGAAAAGGACTAATTCCTCATGCACCCAAGATGATAATATCTCACAATAGTGCTAGTGATGTAAACGAGCTCTCATACATAGTGTTACCAGAACACAACATCAAACTCTTAATCGATAGTGGATCATCAAAATCATTCTTAAACCCGACTCTAGCCTTGAAAAATTATGCCAGCTGCACATCATACGACCCATTTACAGTAACCAGTACATAGAAAACAACCCAACAAGAGTGCATTGCGGTGATAGATCTTTCGAAAATATTTAGAAAACCGCATAGAAAATAACAGTTTACCTAAATGGTTTTAATGAAAACTTTGATGGCCTATTTGGATTGGACAATTTGAAAATGTTACAAACTCAAATTCAACTTGATAAAAGCATCTTAAAAACGACGGAAATAGAAATTGAACTAACATCCTATGAAGTTGGTCAACTATCAAACCCAAACACAAATTCAGACACACTGTCTAGAATACAGATAAATGCACATGACACGAAACCGGAACAAAAAGCACGAAGCATAGACGAAGTCCTACAGGAATTTATAGAAGATTGTTTCAAACAAAAGAATGAATCCAAACCTAGCACAAGCGACAACTTTGATGAGGTATCAAGAATTGCAAATGTTGACCCTAATGAAATTTTAAATCTACTAGAAGATGACCAAACAGTGCACTCCAATTTGGCAGAAAATCCAATCATAGAGGTACCAATAATAGAAGCTCGTATAAATTACGGACAGAACCAAATTGTTATAAAAAAAGGTTCTACATAGTCCAGAGAAACGCAGGCTAGAACAGTTATTTGATAGGAAACAACGATTTTATGTACAGCTACCTATGGAGCATTACGAATACAATTTAACAATCTTTTTGACAAAATATATTCCACCAAGGGTACCCTACCGCATCTATATGCGAAATTTTGCGAAGTGGTAAAATAAAACTTCAGATTCCGCTCGTACAACTTCAAGAAATGTACAAAAAAATTACTTGATGTGTAAGACGTTAATAACAACTGGAAATTGTGAAAAACTATGATCATGGAAAAGTGAACCACCGAAAAATAGAGGAAACTGAAGAGAGAATAAAGAAAAAGTATTGCTAACCAAATCAATTGGGAAATTTATCGACAACTGTAATATATATCAGCAATCAGAATACGAGCGACATTCAATTAAAATTAAAACGAACATTACACCAACTGCAAACAAATCTTTTGAAATACTTTATATGGATACCTTCTAAGTCGAAAAGTAAAAATTCATAGCAATTAAAAATAGCTTTATGAAATACGCTCAAGCTTATAAGCTGGTGTCAGAAGTACCAACAGAATTAGCGGATAAACTGGTTTTCTTCTTCGCACATCATGGCACACCAAAAATTATAATAACGGATAATGGCACAGAGTTTAAAAATAGTTTATAGACAATTTATTAAAGCTACATAAAATAGACATCCATTTTGGAACACTTGACCATCCAAGATTAAACGGACAAATAGAGACTGCATTTAACTATTTTAAAATATTTCAGACTATTCAATAACCAAGAAGAAAAGAAGGAAAGAAGTACGGAAATGAATATTGCATATGCAATAGTGGCATGCAACCGTAACATACATTCTTCAACCAAGTTTATACCCATGGAGGTGATACATGGAAAAACAAACAATAGTAATTTATTTGACATGAACATGCAACATATACTTAGCAACAATTACGTAGAAAAACACAAACTAATATGCAAGAAATTATACCAAATAATAAACATTAAGCTACAACAAAATGGAACGAAAAACTAAAAATCCCATTCATATTTATAAAAGGAAAAAGGATTTTTGTAAAAAAACCTGCAAGAAGCAAAACAGTAAATAGATAGTTGCCACCGCAGCAAATAACTGCCACAGATATACTCATGAAAACTGTATCAACCGAAAAAGGAATCCAGGATCCAGGATCTCGAAAGTGATTGTGAAATAACAAGTATTAGAAATTAATTACTCTGAATTTAAGTATTTAGCTTAGTTAAAATATGGTAACTTTGCAAAGAAGTATTTTTTGTTAGAAATTAAGTTCCGTTTCACTGCATTCCCCCAAGGGGGAAGGAGTTATATATTTGTACTGGGCGACTAGTTCAGAGTTTTGCCGCAAAAACCTACATAAAGAAAATCTTTTGGTAATAACGAGAGACTTCGATCGACATAAGAGTATTTATCATATTAGAATTTATTGTATTATTTAAATCAACAAATGAAAGTCATACATTTTTTTAGAACTACATATCACGAACCAATTACATAACTTAGGTAAACTGACACAAAAAATGCGCCAATTGCATTAAATTTGGTTGTCGTTAAACGTATGATTGGTCGAAATGAGCTCATATAATAGCGTGAACGTCATGTGAAATGTAATAAAATCGCTGAGGTGACTTCTTATTTTACTGGAAAGCAATCGATACATTCACACGATTCATTAGTTTTGTACTCTGGGCACCGTTCGGATGCAATGAACTAAGCAATTCTTTTAGAAGCTGTTTTTCAATGATGTCGTTAATGTTGCATATCGGCACCCTTGACCTTGCCTCCTCTTCCTCAATCCTTCTTTTTTTAAACACAATTTTTCCAATTTTATGTGCATATACAAAAGATTACATATTAAGCAGTAGGGTATAAGAAAGTTTATTTAAACAATAAACAATAGTAAGGATTAAAAATCTTGTACAAGAAAACAGGTAAAAAGGCTGCATAAACATATAAAACAGAACCAATTCAAGAATCAACTTTAAAATTGTTTTCTTTTTAGAAGCGTGCAAGGTTTTGCAAACTTTCTTTTGATTAGTTGACTTTAATATCTAAATCTATTACTTAGAATTTGAATATTCTTGACAGAAGTGTGCAGAAAAATTAACACTATCGGAAATTTCGAGTTGAATTAATATGCATGAACATCTAAAGCGATCACGGCAAGTGTTTGTATCTAATATTTTCTTGCTTTTTCACAAAGATATTTTATGTACGAGGTGTGTTCAATAAGTATCGCGAATTTTGAATTTTTGCGGCTTACGTATATTCGAATTTCGCTTTTTTTGTGGGGTTATGTTGATACTCATGTCTCTCACTTATACCGACAAGTTCGGCCAATTTGAATGTTCAGTTAATTGTTGACAGCTGCTTTGCTTGCACGTGTTTTGGCTCTTCTTCGATGTTTACCTATTCAAAAAAATGGATCAAAGAATCTGTATCAAATTTTGTGTGAAAAACGAAATTACGTGCGCGGATGCATTCCGAATGTTGACTGTGGCTTACGGAGAAGCTACTTTGGACCGAAGCGACCTTTATCGGTGGTACAAAATGTTCTCACAAGACCGAGAAGATGTGAATGACGAAGAGCGTGCCTGACGCCCGAGCACATCAACAATAGACGAAAAAATTGATGAAGTGAAGAAAATAGTATTGGCCAATCGTCGAATCACCGTTAGAGAAGTTGCTGAGGACCTAGACATATCGATTCGCTAGTGCCATTCGATTTTTATCAATGATTTGGGCATGAGATGGGTCATCGCGAAATTCGTACCAAAATTGCTCAATTTCGACCAAAAACAGTTTCGCATGAAAATTGCTAATGAGATGTTCGAGTCCAACTTTGCTCCAGAGGGTCATAACTGGTGAAGAATTGTGGGTTTAAGGTTATGACGTGGACACCAAAGCTCAATCATCTCAATGGAAGCTGCTGCACGAACCAAGACCCAAAAAAGCGCGCCAAGTTCGGTCGACTGTGAAAGTTTTGCTTACCGTTTTCTTCGATTGCAGGGGCATGGTGCATCGTGAGTTCTTGCCATAAGGTAGAACGGTTAATTAGGAATATTATCTTCAAGTTCTTCGCAATTTGCGTGAAGCAATCCTCCAAAAACGCCCGAATTTGTGGAAGAACAAAAATTTGCTTTTGCACCACGATAACGCCCCTGCTCACACATCATTGCTTGTGCGCGACTTTTTGGCCAAAAACAACACACTAATGATGCCGCAGCCACCATATTCCCCAGATCTGGCCCTCTGTGAGGTTTTCTTGTTCCCGAAAATAAAGAGACCCATGAAAGGACGACGCTACGCTAATATTGACGAGATAAAGATGGCATCGAAGGAGGAGCTGAACAAGATAAAGTAAAATTATTTTTTTAAGTGCTTCGAAGATTGGAAAAAATGTTGGCACAAGTGTATAATGTCTTATGGGGATTACTTTGAAAGGGACAAAATAGATATTCATGAATGAATAAATAATTTTTGAAAAAACACAAAATTCGCGATACTTTTTGAACACACCTCGTATAATACTAAGAAAGCACAATATTAGTGGGACGGAAATTCATTTTCCTGATTTATTGCTTATAAATCCATGTAATTGTGGTTATAAATTACATAAAAAAGATGGGAATAAAAATGATATTCATTCAAAGTAACCGTAATTTTTAGAGAAAGATTACATTTAGGGATACATTGCAAAGAAAATTGTTTCAAAAGTTTTATCCGTTTTTAAGTGTCTACTTTAAACTGTTATATCTCAATGAATACTTCAATTTCATCGAAATAAGCGTTATTTGAAACAGTGCACTTTTTTCAATGAAACACAAGTCGATTCATTCTATCGGTATATAAGTTGGGTGCTTAGGATTCAATGAAGTCGACGAAAGCCGTTTTGCCTGGTCCTGATTGGCGAAGGTTCTATCTATGAGAAAGTTACCGAAGTGCTTGAAAAGACAGCCATCGGTGGGCGGGAGATCTGGGGAGTAGGGTGGGTTTGGCAGACGCTCAATTCTTTTAATTTTCGGAGAGTGATTTGTGAAACGTGCGGGCGGGCGTTGTCGTGGTAAAGGATCGGACCTCTTTTGTTGACCAGTGCTTCTTTACGCGAAAATTTTTTCAAGGGTAAGATCTTCTAGCATTAGCAAAGTTGTTGATGCCGTTTTCTTGCAATCTCCTCTGAATATTTATAAATGTTGCGGTACTAGGCGTTACTGCATTTGGGTATCTAACCCGCTATAATCTTCCTGCCTCTTGGGCGTTTCCATCCGTTTAGCCGTAAATAAAACGGATAATTGCGACTTTCTGAGAGTTGTAGCAAGTCATATTATTATCTATTCATAATATAATTTTAAGATTCGTAATTATATTCGCAAGATATATTCTCTTATTAACATTTGAAGCGGCGGTATACTTTTCAAAATTTTTACTGACATAAAAAACTGAAATTATCAATGTTCTTACAACTAATACAAAACAAGACAAATGCATCCGTCGGTTAATTATTGAGAACTAACCTTTTAGTTTGTAAAAGCGATAGAAATATAGTACACTAAAGCCGTTTATTTAAGTACTCGAACATTTTGCATGAAACCGCAAACATTTCACCATCTGGTGTCTTATCTTCCCTTTAGAAACAAAAATTCGTTCCGAAAATCATCTTCATATTCGCCATATTATGCTCTACCATTTTGAGAGAGGTTAGAAGGTAGCAGAGTATTTCGAGATGTCAACGAACTTTTCGGCGAGGGAACAATCAGCAAGAGTCAAGTTGAAAGATGGTTCAAGAGGTTCAAAACAAGCGACCCAAACCTTGCAGATGAAGAAGGAAGAGGTCGGCTACTAGATTTCGACGATTAGGCACTCCAGCAGTAGAAGAGGATGAAAGCTTGACAACGCGAATGTTGGCTGACGACTTCAATGTCGACCATTCAACCATCGTTCGTCGTCTCAAAAAGCTCGGGAAGTTGTGGAAACTGACTGGATGGGTCCCTCACGAGCTCTCCATTAACAACAAAGCAGGACGTTTACATTTTTACCGATTTATTACTGCAGCGTAACCAACAAACACCATTTTTGAAAAATCGTGGTTTTTATTCAAAAACGTCAAACGAAGGAAGGTTTGCGTATCAGAGGTATTTCGTCCAAACGAATTCCAAAATGCACCCCCTGTAAGAAGATTATGTGGTTTGTCTGGGAGGACAGAAGCGGGATCATCCATTGGGAAATTATATGGAACGTACTTATTATTGGTTAAGCGACGCGGATGAACGGCAACAATTACAAATCCCGGACAAAAATGGAAAACGGCAGTTCACCACTAACAGCGACGTCCATGTGGCTCAACTTGACCGCCTTTACACTGCAATAGAAGCGAACCGACCACGAAAAGTGAACAATATCGTCTCCCATTACGATAAAGCCCGTCTTCATGTTGAACGTCGTGTCGTCGGATCTATCGCCGAGAATGGATGGGACCTGCTCCCACATCCGCCATATTCACCGACCTAAGCTCCTAAAGACTACCATGTCAATCGCTCATTTAAAAAGTGAACTCATGAAGTGGACGGTGACTACGCCCCAGAGTAATTATGTAAATATGTTTTTGTTAAAAAATTTTATCGTATTTTTTGAATAAAATTTGTTTGAAAAAACGGCAATAATTATGCACCAACCTAATATTTCGGGTAAACCTTCTATTGGGACAAAGAAATTCGTTAAAAACGCAGTAAATCTCTACTGGACTGTTAGACCGGTTTTATACGAAAAAAAGATACTAACTAACTAGCAGGCGCATTCATGCAGGGTCTTCTTAAAAGCACCTTTGTAAAACTAAATTACCTTCATGGTACTCATCAGAAAAAAAAACGCGAGGGATATGTCTTGCCTTATCACAAAATAGTGTGTTTGTTACAGTACAGAGGAATTTTAAGTTTTAATAGTCTTTCCGCATGGGTTTCGTAAACTTTAGACGTATTAAGTGAAACACGATAAATTGATTTACTGCCGTTTGAAAAGGATTGCTTCAAAAATATTGATTATTACGCTGATAAATTTAATGACATTAAGGACTAGTAACTAAATAATATGAACGTAAATAATCGCAAAGAAACTACAATAATTATACAGTCTATGTCAAAATTAGGTTACAAAACTTAAAGGGGTGGGAGATATAAGAAATAATAAGCGATAGGTCTATGTTTGCATTTTGGAGCAAAATTAGCAACAGAGATTTTAGTTGCATGTACATGTAAAGAACCACTGTTGGAATTCCCTATGACGTCGTTGATCGAACGAGGACAGACGAATTTTATCGGTATTTCAAAGAATCACCTTCTTGCTTACGCTTAAAGCATCTGGACTCGAAATTGACGAAATAATAATAAAACCCTCGTTGAAAATAAATAAACACGAGCGAAAAAAGTTAAGCCAATTAATTTCAAGCGGAGAGGAAAAGCAAGCGCGAAACATGAAAAACCATTATTTTATTGTAAACTAGGTGATAAAAATGAAAGCGGATGCTCATCAAAAAACGTAAAGCACAAAAAATGTACAACCGCAGACGCAAGAAAAGCGGTGCACGTTTTTCTGTCGCCGCAATAACAAATGTTCGGTACTACCCTTACGGCCGATGCGGTACACCCCACCACTCATGAAGGAAGGAGAGATTGTAGGGGAGGGAGGCAAGTTAGGGTAGTTTTAGTTTTAGTCTAGGTTAGAATTAATATAGTAGTTTGTAAGCTAGAAGGAGAACAAGTCTTCCTTTAAGTAAAGTCAGCAACGTTAAACCCAAAATTGTTGTTTCTCTTGTTAAAACAAAAATACAATGCATTACAATTACATTATTATGGGTGTTTATTTTCGTTAAATTACCCATAATAATCATCACGTGTGCGGTAGTACACGAGGGCTATAAGAGCCCAACAACAGGAATTTGTACTATTAATTGTGATAGAAATTGACTGTAGTCCATCGTATTTAAGTAGCCATCGAATTTTAACGATAAAGAATGTTGTCAATTAAGTTATTGTTTAGTTTTTAATGTATGATGTAACCACCCTTCTTGCGTCGGTAATATAAAGCGATATTCTTTCGAGGTCACCTTCGATCTCGAGTTCAAAAAACAACGCGCTCGAATAAAATTTTACTTAAATGGTTGTTTATGTTCTTTTTTCTGTCTTTATGTTATTAGGAAGGTTTTGTATTCGTGAAATAATTTTATCTCGTGATCATGACGGATCTAACGCTTTGTTTTGATTGTGATACCGGTATTTTTAAAGAGATAAAGGAGACTTTAGTTTGCGATGTATGAAACAATCGTCTCTTCTTGCGCCGGAAGATAGTAATACAAAGCGATCTTTTTTCGAGATCACTGTTTTAAATGATTCGAAAAAAGGCGGAGCAATAAAATTTGACTTCAATGGTTGTTCTGCTTCTCTTTGATAAGGACGGTTTTGCGTTCATGAAAAAATGTAATCTCAAAATGTTGAAGGATCTAACGACGTGTTTGATTGTGATGCCGACATTTTTATAGCAATAACGGTGCCGTTTTGTCTGCACAATATTCTTTAACCCAGCATGGTCTAACGGCATCATGTCAATTATTCTAGGAGTCCCAAACTAGCCATATTTTCAACATTTTTATTTATACTTAGAAAATAGCAGGTCGTGGTCACATTGGCGTTCTTAACATGTGGGTTAAGTGCTGGAAAATAATTCTGCAACCCCCTGTATATTGACACAGGTGTTGGGTGTTTTAAGTTAATCAATTGCTTTATTAATAAGTTGGACTCATGTAGGTGTACTGGCCAACCAAAAAAATATGGTTAGGATCCCCATGTTGACTCCAGTCATACAGTGGAGAGTTTTTTTCTTAATTTTGTGATGGAATTAATCTCCATTAATTCTAAGGTGATAGAATCGGAAACGAGAAACGAATACTATAAAGTCTCGTGAATCGGTAAGTTACCTGTACCAAGTTCACAGATATACGTGATAATTAAATGACCAAAAATAATAGCTTTTTGTGTGATTCAGGAATTTCAGGATACCTGCCAAGATTGTAACATTTTTTCTTTGCTTTGTTGTCAACCCCATACGGTCCAATAAAGAAGACGGTTCAGGAAAGTTTACAGCTTTTTTTGCAAGGTGGTCTTTTCATTCCCCACTATACCACTATGACTTGGAACTCATAGCAATAGTATAACATTACTATAACTAAATATTTTAAAAATGGTAGATTGAATGTCGATATTACAGTGGGTGTTTTGCAAGAAAAAACTGATTTGCTTAACTTATTTAACACCGCGAGGGAGTCTGAGCAGATAACCGTTTTTTGGATATTTTTGCTTTTTAAATGTTGTAAAGCAGCTAAAATTGCTCTGGTCTCAGCATAAAAAATTGACGAACTATTTAGAAGACCAGCAATATACGAAAAATTTCTGTCAGAGCTGACAATAGCATATGCCTCCTTTTCATCTGTGGGGTTAACTGAACCGTCGGTATAAATGAAGGTATGGTCAAAATATTTTCTTGTTTTAGTTTGTTAAAGGTGTCACCTTCTTGTTTACGCTGGAAGCATCTTGACTCGAAACTGACGAAATAATAATAATAAAGAACCCTCGTTTAAAGAAATAAAGACGAGCGAAAAAAGTTAACAACCCAATAAATTTCAACCGGAGAGGAAAACAAGCGCCACATGTTTGGTCTGATTGAGTTCATTTTAGTTTGTTATTAATACATTATTTACTATTAGGTAAGTTAGCTAAACTTTTCTTTATGCCTTATTCAAAGAAAGACATTTACTAATATGCAAATCATCTGAACTTACTAAGCACGAAGCAAGAAAAACCATCATTTTATTGTAAACAAGGTGATAACAATGAAAGTGGATGCTCATCAAAAAGCGCAAAGCGCAATAAAGTTACAACCACAGACGCAAAAAAAGCGGTGCATATTTTTCTGCCGCCGCAATAACATGAATTTGTACCATTAATTGTGAGAGAAATTGATAGTAGGCCATTGTTTTTAAGTAGCCATCGAATTTTAACGAGAAAGAAAGTCGACAATTAAGTTATTGTTTAGTTAGCGATGTAACCACCCTTCTTGCGGCGGTAATATAAAGCGATATTCTTTCGAGGTCACGTTCGGTCTCCAGTTCAAAGAACAACGCGCTAGAATAAAATTTTACTTAAATGGTTGTTTATGTTCTTTTTTTTGTCTTTATGTTATTAGAAAGGTTTTGTATTCGTGAATTTTATCTCGTGATTATGACGGATCTAACGCTTTGTTTTGATTGTAATGCCGGTATTTTTATAGAGATAAAGGAGACGTTAGTTTGCGATGTATGAAGTAATCGTCTTTCTTGCGGCGGAAGATAGTAATACAAAGCGATTTTTTTTCGAGATCACTAATTTTAAAATTTCACTTTAGTTGTTGTTTATGTTCTTTTTCTGTTTCTCTTTGAGAAGGACAGTTTGGTGTTCATGAAAAAATTTAATCTCGAGGTTTTGAAGGATATAACGACGTGTTTGATTGTGATGCCATTATTTTTAAAGCAATAACGGTGCCGTTGTGTCTACATAATATTCTATTAGGTGTTGGAATGAATTCGTAGCGTTTTTTTTTATTAAAAAATAACGATTTATTTGATATGAAAATAAAAAATTACAGTATTGAAAATACTGCCCATCGCTTGCCACTACTTTTTCCCATTTTTCAGGTCGAACTGTCGAATACTCCGATGAAAAAACTCTTCGCCCTTGGAGGCAATCCATGAATCGATCCAGTTTTGGCAATCCTCATAAGATGTTAATATTTCTCCTGATAAACCATGAGCCATTGATCGAAACAGGTGGTAATCCGTAGGGGCAATATCTGGACAATACGGTGGGTGGGTTCAGACTTCCTATTTTAATGTTTCCAGGTATGTTTTCACTGGTTTCGCCACGTGAGGTCGAGCATTGTCGTGCAGTAAAATAACTTTATCGTGCCTTTTGCTCTATTCTGGCCGTTTTTCCTTCAATGCACGACTCAAACGCATCAGTTGTAACCGGTAGCGATCCCCAGTGATGGTTTCATTGGGTTTTAACAATTCATAATAAACCACACCTTGTTGATCCCACCAAATACAAAGGAGGAGCTTAGATCCATGAATATTGCGTTTTGCCGCTGATGATGATGGTTGTCCGGGCTTAACCCATGCTCTTCTGCGTTTCGGATTGTCATAATATATCCATTTTTCATCGCCAGTAACAATACGATGTAGAAAACTTTTTCTTTTGTACCGTGCAAGCAGTATTTCACAGGTCGTAAAACGTCTTTCAATGTCTCTCAATTTTAGTTCATATGGGACCCAATTTCTTTCCTTTTGGATCATTCCCAAAGCTTTAAGGCGTTTTCCTACCGTGGATAAATCAACCTCCAAAGATGTAGACAACTCTTGAAGTGTTGGACATGAATTTTCTTCGAGTAAATCCTCCAATTCTTTATCTTCAATTTTTTTTGGCTGTCCTGGTCGTTCCTTATCGTCTAAATCAAAATCACCAGTCGCGCAAACCATTCCCGACACGTTTGATCAGCTAAAGCATGTTCACCGTAAACGTCTACTAAAATCCGATGATTTTCTGCAGCACTTTTGTTCATATTAAAATAATTTATTACATTACTCCCCACAAGAACACTTTATTTGCTATAAATTTCGACATAATTAAATAGCTGCCATTTGTTGTTATTAACAATTAAAAATAAGATGCGTCGTAAAAAGAGTACCTAATAACAGCTGTTTAACGATCAATTTTTTTCTGAAGGTAAAAACAGAACAGTGTAATAACCACGCTGTTTTTCATCAAACGCTACGAATGAATTCCAACACCTAATAATTGTTAAATATCTAAGTACATAATTTGTAAAATAGTTAAAAATCGAATATCTTATTTGCTAACGTTGAATTTAACATATTGAGTCAAATAAAAACCCTAGCAAACAAGCGCACCTTTTCCTGCTTCTGTTGTTGTATTTATTGCGGTGGTTTTTGTATGTTGAGAGAAGCCTACTATGCGCGCTTTCTTTTTAGCTACTATAAAAAGAACGTTTCTTTCTAATTTCGTGTTTGATAAGTTCAGGTGATTTACATGTTAGCAAGAACGTCATTCTTTGTATAGGTTTGGCGAAGTTGCGTAATCGTAATGAATGAATTAAATACATCGAAATGAAAGCAATTCGATATATAATTATAAACTAGCCAAAAAAACCGCAAGAAATCCAGTTGCGGACAATTGCTAATGATACCTAATCAAACTATATCCAATAACTTACCTAATTACTTATTTCCAATTTGTGGTATTTGTTTCTCTATCCAAATTGATACCACAGGTGAATTTGGAAACGCCATCCAACTAAATCCGCACTAAATCACTTACGTATTTTACTTTTATCATTGAAACTTGTAATTAAACTGGGCCGACAGGGGTGTAAACTGCTTAAAAAGAGTTTGGTAAATCGCTTATCTACCCGTCTCAATATTTATTATGCGATTAAAATCGAAATATTTCTCAAAATTTGCACTAAAACCAGAGCGACATAACCACAACACGGCGTTGACATAAACTAATTATAAAAAGGCTTGCTCACAGCTAACTATGAATTTTGGTTCATTCAATCTGCGCGGTTTTATAGTTCAATGGCTTTACTTACAAAGGATTGATATAAAACAGCCCTCTTCTGTGTTTAATTACTCATTTTCTAAACAGTTTTGTTCTTCACTTCATTTTAATTTTCGCTGTACGAAGGTATTATATATAAAATAACCTTAAAAAATGTTCACTTATCGCTCTTTATTCCATACTGAATCTGCACGCCTAGAAACAAATAAATGCAGATTGCACTCAGGGTAAAATGAATGAAACCACGGCGTTCGTATAAATTAAAAACACATTTTAATAATCCAAATTGAAAAATATTTTACATCAATTTTATAAACTTACATATAAGTTTTTTTACACTATTTACAATAAATCCATTTATACAATGCGAAAAAAACTTAATTTAACAAGATTTAATAGTTATAATAATTCAAATAAATAAGTAGCGCCTCTGCCGAACCAAAATATCGTCTAAATCACCCCTATTTTCGACAGGGCGCCGTGCAATGTAATTATGTTACAGAATTGTTTTATCTATAACTAAAAAATAACGACTTTTAAGCGATGGCGTTGAAACCACTTTGTCCCGAACAAAATAAAATTAGTAACAGAAAATGTATAATACATCATCTTTTACGCTCTAGGTTTTATGGCATTACATTTTCCTTGGCTTCAAAAGGAACAACAAATATTATCAAGCATTAGAGAAAGTAACAAATGAAGAACAAAAGAAATATATTTCAATGAGTTAAGTACGATCAATTAGAGGAGCAAGAGAAAAGAGTATGAACAAGAGGAAAAATATGAACAAGGGAAAATATGAATAAGACAACAGAAATACGAACAAGAGAAAACATTGTGAAGAAAGACAAAATGAACTAGCTAAGAAAATATAAATTGGCGAAGGGTAAAATTAAATTTGAACATCAAAAGAAAATTTAAACAACTAACCGAAATGTGTGAACAGTGCACAGGAAAAAACGAACAATAACACAAAATTTGTACAATAAACAACAAATTTGTTCTCGCTTAGGAACGCAGGGGCAACGAGGGTGGAAACATACAACTCAAAATTATCTCTAAGGCAAAAACAAAGACCAACAAATTGCCTAATGTCAATTTTCTTTACCGACAATTTGATTTTGATTATTTGGGTTCAGACTCTGTAGGAACTTTTCGTATTGCGCCAAAGGATTGGTGTTCATGTTCATCCAATTCTGGCGGTTTTGTATCTCGAATGTGCGGAAGATCATGGCCTGCTGAATAGCGAGTTGGGTGGGATTCAGCGAGAGATTGGAATGCAGCCCTAAGCTCGAAGGGTTGATATTGAAGCTGGCCGTGAGCTGAGCAAGGTTTTGGATGTTGTATTTTTCCATCAGTTGATTGGTTAAGGCTTGCTGGCCACTTGGCTGGTTAGAATTGGTGCTTGAAGAGGAGGGGTTATTTTGGGCAAGCTGTCTTGGAGAATCAATGGTCGATTTGGATTGTTCTTTTCGGCTAGGACTGAATTTAGATGCTTCATCCCTTGGAGGCGCTTTAGAAGGCGAGTCGCTCGGTGATGGGTTAGCGGTTGGATTGGAGGAGCTACCGGATTGGGAAGGAGTGGAGGAAAAACTGGGAGACGTTATTGGAGATACCGCAGGAAATGACGACGCCGAGTTAGAAAACCCAGCTTGAGAACTTGTGGAAGACCCTCTCGAGGAACCAGACGCTTTACAAGAAACATCTGTTTTCGCAGATGCTTTAGAGGAAAGAGATGCCCTTGAAGAGTGAGATGCTTTAGAAGTTGGAGACGCTTTAGAAGCAGTAAACCCTTTCGAAGATACAGACGCTTTTGCGGACGCTCTAGGTGAACCTCCTAAAGGTGATGCGTCGTTGGCGTTTGATGATGATGGGTTTGCTCGATACGCGTTTAAATTGGGGGATCCGTTTGGCTTGGGAGATATTCTGGGCGATAGCGCGGAAATCCTCGGCAACGCAGAAATCTTCGGGGAGGAATGCGTCGAATTGGGAGAGCTTGGGGTGGACACTTGCAGCCTGATCGGCTGGCTCAAATCAGCCGGTGAACTCATCCCTCGAAGGGCATTTGGAGGGCCTGGAGAGAGGGGAGAAGAAGCGTGGCGTTTAGGACTGGAGAACTTCTTCGTGGGAGAGTTCTGCAACGTATGGGGGCTCGCTTGACGAGGGCTCATTTGGCGTGGAGAAACCATCGGATGCAGAGATGAACCTAACGATTGGGGAGACCCCAATTGGAACGGCCCTAATTGAGGGGAACCTAATTGTAAAGATGCCAACTGAGGATGGGCAGAACTCAACTGTGAAGAAGTCTCCAATTGACGAGGGGACTGGCGCGGAGAATTAGACTGTTTTGGCGAATGGAGCGATGATGCCGAAATTGTCAGCGGCGTGGTCACCTGTTTGGGAGATGCGAAAGGCGAATGTTTCGGGGACGCGCCTTGTGATCGCGACAAAGGCAGCGAGAGATTCGCGTTCAAGAGATTGACGAATGGATTCAAGACGGGTAGTACTTTGGAATTGACTTGCTTTTGCGCAAACAAGTCACGCTTTTGCTTTTGAGCGTCACCAGCTTGCGTTTGATCGTCATTTATGTGCTTTTGGGCATCGTTTAGTTGTTTTGACGCATCAGTACAGAAGGCCTCCCCGAATGGCGTTTTCGGCATTTCCCCAGGACCTTGCGCAATTGACACGCTGTAATTCAACCCTAAGCTGGGGGAGTGTAGGTTCGTGATCATCTGTTGGAAATGCACTTTAGAGTCCTGCGAGGAATTTTTGGATTCCTGATTGGCGTTCTGGGGCAGAATCATCTTCTGGGGTGGCCTGATGTTCCGCTGGTGGTTCAGCCTGGGAATAGCGATTTTGGCCGCCTTTTTGCTGTCTTCCAGCTGGGTTGGGAGGCCGTTGGGTGCTTTGGCTTGTTGCTCCAGTTTAGTTTTCTTGATCAAATCGGAAGCAATGTCGTTAAGCTTCCGCTTCGTTCCGTTCGGGGTCGGAACACCTTCGCCGGTGGTCAGATCCAGAGCGTCCTTCTGAGGTTTCTTTTCGAGGGTACCCGCTTTCCCAGCGCTTTGGAATTTGACACTAAAATCCGGCTTCTTGATGGCTTCTTCGAACATCTTCTGGAAGGTCTGCGGTGATCTAGGATTGAGTTTCACCAGGCAATCTTTTATTTGCATCGTAGGCATCACTTTGCATGGTATGTGAGGGATCTTGGAACCATGAGAGGTTGATTTCGTTCCACTTTGAGTTTTATTGGTCTCCGTGTGTCCTTTGTTTGGCTCTTTACTAGAGTCTTGCGAGGCTTTGCCCAAGTCTTGTTGCGTTTTAGCAAATTCCTTGGCAGATTCTTGGTGAATCTTACCAGATTCTTGATTAGAGTCACGATGGTCTTTGCTGGATTCCATCTGTTTTCTATTAGGCTCTTGGAACCCTCTGCAAGGCTCTTGGTGATCATTCGTAGCGTCAAGGTGAGGTTTGCTCCCTTCTGATTTGCAATCTTCATTTCCGGAAACCCCAGCAGCGGAGTTTGATTCAATTTTCGGTGAAGCTGTGCATTCTGGCGACGAGATACGGGTGATTTCCAAGTCGCTCAGCCTCTCCAACGGTTTGTAAATAGCCGCTTTCGGTTCAATAAGCTGCGACTCTTCGGATTTTCCTTTAGGAGTAGGCGAGCAATCTGGTAACTTAACGATTTCGATGTAGTTCTGCACCGGTTTGATGGACGCTGGGCTATTGCCGTCCGCGCCGTCCCCTGAGTGCTCCTTTAGGGTAATTGACAACGATGAAGGGATGTTAATCTTACAGCTGCCGAATATACTTTGGAGGTCGTTGCTCGTAGGGACTTTCGGGCAGTTCTCCAGCTTAGATTTGAAAAGAGCTGCCGCACTTTTTAGGTCACCCGAGTTAAGTTTCGGTCTTCCGTAGGTCTTAATATCACAATCACTGGACTTCACGTCACTTGGTCCAAAACTAAAGTCACTAGCATTGAACTTAAAATCGCCAACGCTGGCTTTCACATCTCCCCCAGAAGCCTTAAAATCACCCGCAGAAGATTTAGAATCACCTCCGGCACCTTTAAAATTATCACCATTCAATTTAGAATCACCACCATTGGTTTTAAAATCCCCACTATTGGCTTTTAAGTCTCCACTGTTGGCTTTTAATGCCCCACCTTTGGTTTTTAACTCTTTACTGTCGGCTTTTAAATCTCCACCATTGGCTTTCACGTCACCGCTTTTGGTTTTTGAGTCTCCACTATTGATTTTTAAGTCTCCACTATTGACTTTCAAGTCCCCACTATTGACTTTTAAGTCCCCACTATTGGTTTTTAAGTCTTCACTATTGGTTTTAAAGTTACCACTGTTGGCTTTAGAGGCACTGGTATTTGACTTGACCGAACTAGCTTTGGATTTAGCATCACTTTGGGCCTTCGATTTGGCACTACAGGCCCTAGACCTAGTATCACTAGCACTTGGTTTACCCCCAGCGTCTACCCCATTTGCTTTAACATCGCCCGCACTTCCAGCGATGGGTTTGATGGTCAAATTCGCCTTCCTCGACGTTTTAGGTTCTTTCACTTTAGCCCTTTTTGCCGGGGGTTTTTCAGGCGATGCTTGCTTCCTTTTCTTGGGCGAACTTCTTGAGCTTCGTGAGTTGCTCGTGAATCCACCTGGTCCCATACCAGATCCAGATGTTTGTGAGCTGTTGTCCCCTTGACTTGATTTCGGCGAAATAGCACCATCCAATTTTTGGTAACCACTCCCAATGGTTTCAGAACTACCTAATGGATCGGTTCTGCTAGGCGTGAGTTCCACAAGGCGGAGGAAATTTTTCTTCTCTTCATTGAGGACCATTGTGTCTTGGTTCGAGGAAGACGCTTGCTTATCTTCTCCAATTTTACTCAGGGGGTCCGAAGTATCATCAAGTTCCATCCTGGCGTCGTTCGAGTTGTTTGTAGGCGTGTACTTCTTGACGGTTTGCTTGATAATGTTTAGGCCAATAGGTTGGCCGTTTTTGTTCGACACCTTCTGAATTTTGGTGATGATTTCCACGTTGTTGCTCCTGTTCAGCGTTATGTTCGTGTAGACGGGCGTCTTCGACCCGTGCATGTTGTTCTGGATTTTATTTTTGATCTCGTCCGTTATCTTCTCCGTGTTTATCAAATCACTTCTATCGTCAAGCTTCTCGATGAGTTGACTAGGCAGCTCTGCCTTTTTATCCAATTTAGACAAAACATCTTTCGAAACTTCTAATTTGCTTGAATTTGTCTCTGCTGCTTTTGATAACGCGGTTGCTCTTGCAAGGTCCGACTTCTGAGAGCCCGATTTTATTGGTCCCGACTTTACATTTCCTTGTTTTAGTGACCCTGCTTTTAGAGATTCCTGCTTTAGAGATTCTTGTTTTAGAGATCCCTGTTTTAGAGATCCTTGTTTCAGAGGCCCTTGTTTTAGGTGTCCTGATTTCAGAGAGCCTGATTTCAAAGCTTCCGCTTTGAACGTTTCGGAATCATATTTTAGGGTTTCTGTTGATTGGGATTCTGTCGACTTTGGCACCGCTTGGTCCTTTGATTGGCCGTTAGATTGGTCCCCTCTGATATGTTTTCGTCGCGCTTCCGTGGTTTCATCAGAATCCTTTGAATCCGCGTCCGGCGTTTTGTCTGCGTCCGATTTGTTCAGTTCTTTTCTGTCTTCGGCTTTGGATGGGTTTGTTTTGTTCTCAGGTACTTTGAAGTTAGTGTCATCCGAAGAACATGAAGATTTCCTTCCGGTTTTTTGACTACGAGATAGTCTCTTCTCGCCGCTGTTGCGTGGCGCCCTTTGGGGCTTCTGAACGGGGACGATCGGCTTGGCTATCGATAGGAAGTTGAAGGTGTCTTCCACCATGTTTTTGTCGATGATGCGGAAGAAAAACTTCATGGGTTCGTTCCTCTTCCACGAGTAGATGTACGCGATGTCGATGAGGGTGTGATGGTCAGGTAGAGGCACTCGTTTGTATAAAATGTCGATCTGCAATGAAAATAGGCAATTGGTATGCAAATTGGACAAGTTAATTTAAGAATCAAGCTTGGCATAACATGTATTAGGGGGGCCAGAAAGAAATGTCGTTTCTGCGCATGTCGATATTTGTCATTTGGTAGCTCATTAAGTACTTCGAAGGCGTGTCAAAGAGACATTGAGATTATTGTATCATATTTGCTTCTGAATAATTCAGTATTAGACTTTTTTTGCAATTTGGGGTGAAATGGCCAGCCAAATACCAGAAGAGCATATCCAGCATTGTATGCTTTTTGAGTTTCGCAAGGATAATACCGCAACTACTGCGACTAAATACATTTGCGATGTTTATCCAAGCGCATTGGACGTTCGGAAATGCCAAAGATGGTTCTCAAAATTCAGATCAGGCAATTTTGATCTCTCGGACGCCCATCGATCAGGAAGACCAACAACATTAGATCACGAGGTGCTAAGGGCAAAAGTGGAAGCAAAGCCATGCCTAACAATTGAGGAACTTTTAAACAGCCTTAACAAACCTTGGTCAACCATTCAAGAACATTTGCCGTAGATTGGAAAAATAAGCAGAACTGGTATTTGGGTCCCCCATAATCTATCCGAACAGAATAAAGCCAACCGGTCCATCACGTGCAATGTACTGCTTCAACGGCATCGTACAGATCCGTTTTTTGATCGCTTGATCACTGGAGACAGAAAATGGGTACGACAATCCGAAACGCAAAATGCAGCGGCTCTACCGAAATGAATTACCACGAACTACTGCAAAGCCGGGTTTACACCCCGAAAAGGCACTTCTGTGTGTTTGGTGGAGTACACGCGAAGTTGTTCACTTTGAAGTGTTAAAACCTGGACAAACTGTTAATGAAGATGTCTATTGTGAACAATTGGAACGAATAAACCGGTCTTTGATTGAAAAGTATCCAGCAATTGTCAACAGAAAAGGAGTTATTCTGCAACATGACAATGCAAGACTGCACTGTGCAAAACCTTAGACAAAATTTGCGAATTGGGGTGAGAGGAACTGCCTCACCCACCATACTCGCCCGATAGTGCACCCTCGGATTACCATTTATTCCAATCACTGCAACATTGTCTTAGTGGCAAAAAAATTGAAAATTTTGATAATGTCCAAAATGCTATCTTGACATATTTTACAGAAAAACCGATTGATTTTTACCGCTCCGGCATCAAATATTTGTATACTAGACGGCAAAAGGTTGTTGATATCGAAGGTGAATAGATTGTTGATTAGAAATAAAAACTTGTTAAAAATGTAATCGTGTGAATTTAACTTAAGAAAACATTACTTTCCGGTCCCCCTAATATGTACATCACAGTTTGTTTGATTTGTTAATAAAATCGATGTATAGACCGTATAGAACAGAGGTGCAAGCACGGACTATCATTTGGTCCTCGTGCGGAAAATAACACAATTTTGAGCCTAGTAAGGGCAATCGAAGTGTTGCTTAATGTTTTGTCGTGGTTTGTACTTGCATCACCTCCACCTATTAAATGGTAAAAGGTTGTTGATATCGAAGGTGAATATATTGTTGATTAGAAATAAAAACTTGTTAACCATGTAGTCGTGTGAATTGAACTTAAGAAAACGACATTACTTTTCGGTCCCCCTAATACATAATGTGTTGCGTATCGACAGTTGGTGTTTTGCATATTTTTCAATTTTGATTTTATTATTGGGTTGGTACGCAGCAAATCTGGCCTTATTGAGAGTATCATTTTGGTCCTCGTGTGAACAATAGCATAATTTTGGTCCCCGTGCGGCTAAGAGTATCATTTTGGTCCTCGTGCGGAAAATAGCACAATTTTGAGTCTCGTAAGGGCAATCGAAGTGTTGCTTAATGTTTTGCTGTGGTTTATACTTGCATCACATCCACCAATTTGATGACAAAAGGTTGTTGATAACTAAGGTGAATATATTGTTGATTAGAAATAAAATCTTGTTAAAAATGTAGTCGTGTGAATTTAACTTCAGAAAACGACATTACTTTCCGGTCCCCCTAACTACCTTATTTGAAAATTTTGTAAGAGACGAGCCAATTCTTGATAAAGTTAGCAATAATTGCAGCTCGTTCTAGCATGTTCTTCTACTGCTTTTTGAGAAGCAGTTTCATAGAATTCTCATTATCATCTAAATGTTACTGAAGAATATCAAATCCAGATTATATAATTTGCGTTGGAGGTGTCAAGTTTAACTAATTTTGGATAGCAAAGATTTCTATTAGACCCTAAATAAATACAAGGTACTCATTCCAGATCTGTTTTTTAGGGGAAATATGTTGAGTGCGATAGGAAGAATCGATACAAAGAAAATGCATTTGGTGAGTTAATAGTTATCGATTGATATCCGTGTCACAGAAAGTGAAAAAAGCAGTCTTGTTCTTCAGACAAGAAATTATCTTATAAGGGTTAGGGTTGTATTGCAGTTCTTGTGCCCCTAATTCAACATCCCTCGTGGCAACTTTATTTACGACCAGTTTTAACGCATTAATCACCTCAAACTTACGTGAAATTTAGCAGTGTCAACATTGTATTTGTTCCGGACGAACTTTTTCAGAACTTCTATGCGGCACATTCCTGGGCATTGTAGAAATCTCTTCAGAGATGGATCTTTTTCGTTGTGGGGAGGTAAACTACCGTTCTTGTTGCTGCTGTTGTACGGAGTGTCCACGCTGTTTTTCCCCGAAGTTGGGGTAAGGATGCCGCGGGGGTTAGAGGCTTCATCGCTGTAACAACAAAAGAAAACGAAACTCTTAGTCAAATTATTAATGCTCCACATCTACGATAAACGGAAAAATTTAAGACTATAATAGAAATGTATTTTCGTCCTATTATTTTACTTAACCGGGTCCCTGGTGCGGAGAGACAAATGTTTTAGGGGGCTAGTGAATAGTCAATACCTATGTTTTTACTTGCGGTGGGCAAAATGCGAGCTGAGGAGTTATTTCCACATGCATAAGCTTAGCTGGAAACTTTCTCAATAGAATTGCGTCTAATTCGCCTATAATTTCAAAAGCGGAAGTTTTGTGGTGCTAACAATGAAACGGCGCAGCATTATCAAGGTATGCCTTGAATGTACACGTATCAGCACCGATTCTGAGGTTCTGATACCACATAGAATGTGCTACTGTGTTTTATTAGGTGAGCCAGTCTACAATCGCGTCACGTCTCCGAAGTCGAAACAAGAGAGGTTGGTTGGTATCGGAGTGTAGGCTTACCTTCATTAGGAGAGCGCAGTGATAAATGCACAGTGGGTTGAAACCGACGGTATTGTTCTCAGGAGGCCTTGCATGAAGGCAGGATGAAGCAAATGGGTAAACAATGGCATAAGCACTCCATATTGTTCATTGCCATTGCTGCTGATTATGATTGTGAGCCCTTAAAGTCTTTCCGGCGCTTGTAAGTTCTAGACGTATGAAATTGTTTGGCCGGACTAATGTCAATAGGGTTGATTAACTATTATCAGTTGGTCGCAGCGTCGCTTGCGTAAATTTACATTACTTGCGGTCACGTACCTATTGACTAATAGATCTATGATTGCTTCCGCTACCGTTAGTTACATTTCTCATTAACTAATTTCCACCTTACCGTTTTACTATTCGAAGAATTGACGGATGTTGACGTTTCAAGTGACCCCTGAATCCATTTTGATTTTTTTTGGCATGTCTGTGTGTGAGTGTGTGTATGTATACACGATAACGGTCAGACCGTTTGAGGCTGAGCGATGAATAGAGCTATCAAGTTGAAAGTTCGCGCACGTCTTAAGTGCCACGTAACAATGATAAGCACAACTTTTCAACAAGATCAAAGCTCCGGAAGTACTGTTTTGTAATTTAGATAGTTATTGATTTTCCCGTAAGTGCCTGGGGCTATGGAGCGATGTTTCGTATGCACGATGGTGCAAGTTTCGTTTCGATATTCTCACGAGGAGAGGAGTTGAGGCCGTCGGAAGTCGCGGGATAACGAATGCATATTTTTGCGATGCCATTTAAGTTTTTCTTGTCATTCTAACAATACTATACTTGTTGAGACTGCTGCAATAGGCGCTGAGTTAACACACCTCAATTTCAAAGTGCGTACATTTTTGTTTGAAAATTTACGGTTTTTCTTCGCGCGATTCTTATGAGACAGTTTTAAAATCCTCTCTCCCCTGATTTATGTGGCGAGTGTAGATGATTATATATACTGTTTTATTTTGATCAGGGATCAGCAACGCCTCCACGGATTGCCTTCATATCCCTTGGGTTTCTTCGTTTCGTGTATTGATTCAGATTTTCGAAGAATTTAAATTGGTTCAACAGGACTTATTTCGATGTCAGTGTTGAGTAATTGGTTTTGCTGCTTGGAATTATAGTTTTATATAATTAACACAAAAACTGTAACAGTCATTACATTGCGAAATCGATGGCAATTATAAGGAAAACTGTTTTGATTGAACGTGGAACGTGTAACAATTTTGTTCACGAGGGTAAAAATATTGATTCCTGGACAATTTTAGACTCACTCGCTTTACTATCTTGAGGCGAGATAGTTATTGTGGAACAAGAAATGAATACAGAATATTTACTAAATAATACTATATTTAAACAACTTAACATTACATCCGTGAAAAGGCTAAATAATAAATTAAAAGATTCGAATCCAACCAATTTCGTTGCATCAGTCTGGGCTGGCTAATATAAAAACCGTTGTCTTTTGCTCAAACTGTTACAACAGAGGTCACAAAAAGAAAAATCTGCAGCATCTCCACTCAACATTCCCGTATAAATATGTGTACGACATAAAAGTACCTGCCATTAATAATAATAAAACTACAAACACTGTCATGAGTTTCAAAACTAAAAGCAAAAGTTTTAATATTCATAATTTACATATGTAAATAAGTAAGTACGTCTATTTTCAACACATTAATATATTCATAAGGAATATTCAATTCTTTTTCAGTACATATATATCATCGGAATTTAATATTTCTTTATGTACTGTACAAAACTTTGTGTGAAAAAAATATATATACTATTCACTAGTCTGCAATATGGAAGGCTTGTAAAAGCCCTTTGCGTAGGCTTCAATTTTAAAATGTGAATTCACAGCTAAAGTAAGGGTCCAATTTTAGAACATACATTCATAACTAAAAAATGAAATTTATGACAGTAACCGGTTTTCAAATTTACACTATTTGTTATTGCTATATTTTTCATGCTAAGCATTTTTGTAACATTTTTGTAAAAATTTTTATTCTAAGGCCGACTAAAATTTTCAAAATTATCAAAATAGCACTTCCGATGCTCCGATCATGTTGAAAATTTGCATCTGTCAGTTTTATGCAATATTTACGATGTGTACGAAATCTCATTCCGATAGCTTAATTTTAAAGACTACTTTACTTGGAAAACTTTCCAAACTGTGTAGATAAACGGGTACTTCTGGTGGTCCTACATGCCTCAAAAATTGATACAGATCTATGTTTTTGCGATAATGGTCGTATGCCAAATTTCATTGCTTCAGCTTATACGGTCTAACCGCTATCGTGTTTACACACACACAAACATACACAGACATGCCAAAAATGGTCAAAATGGATTCAGGGGCTCACAAAACGTGGAGATCCGTCAAAATCTCGAGCTCGAATTTTTCCATGATCCCAATATCTTCCCTTTACTATACTTCGTATAATAGACGGGAATGTAAAAATTGTAAAAAAAACAACATTTAATTTTTCTGACGCTTACAACTAGAAATCGTACTGATATCTATTTCATTCTTATCACAATTAAAAGAGGCTGTAAAAAATTATAACAAAAAAAGGTACTTCCTCCCCGTGGGATTGAACTAGCTCACATTCAACGTTGCCTTTTGCTCAAGCTGTTACAATAGTGGTCACATAAAGGAAAATTGTAAAAATACTTTAAGAACACAACATTTAATTTTTCTGTCGCTTACAACTAGCAATCGCACTAATATCTATTTCATTCTTATCACAATTAAAAGATGCTGTAAAAAATTATAACAAAAACAGGAGCTTCCTCCCCGTGGGATTGAACTAGCTCACTTTACATTAAAAGTCCAGCGACTTAATCATACGCTTTTAGGTCCACCTACACCTGACATTATTTACTGTCATGTTATTAATTATGAGCATTATGATATTTCTTATCTCATTAACTCGTGTTGAAACTATGAATAAATGCGATCCTTATACTTTTTATTTATTAGGCAGTATCTCAACTGAAAATTTGCTTACAGGCTTAAAATTTCAAATTTGAAAGATTTTAATTCATGATATTCATAATGAATTCAGGGGTCCTAAGCGGTGGAGATCCGTCAAAATCTCAAGGTCGAATTTTTTCAAGATCCTAATACCTTCACTTGATGTCAGTGTTGAGTATTGGTTTTGTTCTTGTTTTTCAGCTTGGAATTGAAGTTTTATATAATTAAAACAAAAACCTTAGCAGTCGCTACATTGCAAAATCCATGGCAATAATAAGGAAAATGATTTTTTGTGATGGAATTCTAAACGGCATTCTAAGTTTGAAAATGATAATAAATAGAATTTTGATGGAACATGGAACTAGTAGTAATTTTGTTAACGGGCGTAAAAGAATTGATTCCTGGACAAGTTTAGTCTGATTCGCTTCACTATCTTAAGCCGGAAGAGTTATTGTGGAAATAATAATTATCATAGAATATTTACTAAAAGTCACTAAATTTAGACAATTCAACATTACATCTGTGAAAAAGGCTAAATAGTAAGTGCAATGATTCGAAGTCAACCAAATACGTCGCATCAGCCTGGGCTGGATATTATAAAACCCGTTGTCTTTTGCTCAAACTGTTACAGCTGTGGTCACATAAAGGAAAATTGTAAAAATGCTTTAAAAAGAATATAAAGTTTAATTTTTCTGACGCTTACAACTAGAAATTGCACTAACAACTATTTCATTTTTATCACATTTAAAAAGAGGCTGCAAAAATTATAACAAAAACTTCCCCTCCGTTGAACTAGCTCACTTTGCATTAACAGTCTAGCGACTTAACCATACGCTTTTAGCTCAACCTATACCTATACATTATTTATTGTCCTATTGTTAATTAAGAGCATTATTATATTTTTTACCTCATTTGTCTATCTTTAGCTCGATAATCGAGTTGAACCTATCAGTATCTCAGCTGAAAATTTGCTTACACGCTTAAAATTTTAAATCTTAGAGTTTTTGAATTCATGATATTCATAATGAATACAGGGGCCCTAAAACGCTGAAATGTATAATATGAATTCAAATATCTTTGTCCAAAACGATCAAACTTCTGAGGCTGAGGTGTCATTTCCAGTATTTAAGGAATGTCTTTTGAAAATAAATATTCAGTAAACTAGGACCCGCAGGAATCAAGTGATGCCTAAAACTTGGTGCCTCACTTTCATCTCTTGCCTTTCAGAATCCTGATGTTAAAACTTGTATTTCTAACAATTAGGCCAACAGTTAAAACTTGTATTTCTAACAATTAGGCCAACAGTTTTTCACATTGAAACTTTTAGATTGGGTCATAATTAACTTTCGATTACGCTTGGTAGTCTTAGTTGTTTTCATTTACCCAGTATGTCTCATTGTAATACACGTGTTTTATTTACACTAAAGAGATAAGAGTTGTTGTAATCTGTTGACAACAATTTTGTATAGTGAATGTTACATTAAAGAATTATTCTTAGCCCCTAAATTGGAGTCAAAAGTGCACATTCGTCATGCTGTGCTTGGGGAATTTAAACGAGGGAGATGCGCTGCAACGACAGCTGAAAAAATATGCGGTATATAAAGCGAAGAGCTAATGTACGATTCGGCAGATAGAAATAGGTTGGTTAAATTTCGTTCTGGAGAAACCCAAAAAGCGAATCGAAGGTGGATTGCCTTTCTCACTTTATTACTTCACAATCAACTGCTTGTTGACACTTATGACAATATCAGCCGTAAAAGGTATAAAGAGCTTGATGAAAATCGCCTTCCTTACCCCTACCCCTACTAGATACGAAAACAAACAAGACCTGTTGCAGCTCAATTAATCAATTACTGCATATAGATGCGATCAGAAATTGTAAAGGTTGCAAGAGAATCATTATTTTCTAAGATAATGCCCAAGAACACTCAGCAAGCGCGACTCAACAATTTTTAAGTTTGGTCACTTTGTATTACTACACCCGCCTTACTCTCCAGGCCGTGCCTGGGCAGCTTGGCCTTTTTGTTTCATGTAAGCCATTGAAATGGATAACCTTCAACTCTGAAGAACGTATTAGTTCAAAGTGTCATTCAGTCCAAACCAACCTAATTTTGCAAGGACGAAATAATTTAACTCTCAAGAACAATTTAATGGTTTAAAATGCGGGTCATTTGTGGCGAAAATTTATTAAAATAATAATAATTTGGTTGTCAAATGAATGCAAATAGAATGTCTGGTAAAAACGGGTTAATTTATGGCTCTACTAAGTATACATCTAGAATAATTTGTGGTACTTGGTACTACTAACGTGTTATTGGTATTTAAAGTAATGCCTCTCCATCGCCGGCGGTTAGCAGCAAAAGAACTAGAGCACACAATGCATTATTTATAGAAGTATCGATTTTCGAATGACTCTCGCGAACAGAGCAGAGTACAGAGCACAGTCGGGGTGGGCGGACAGCCGAGTCGAGTCGGTCCCTCTCTCATGGCTTGGTGCGATGCGATGTTGCTGTCAGTGGTGGTGACGGCAGCGGGAGGCCGGGATGGATATCGGTGCTGCGGAGGAGCGTGGGATGAAACGAAATACACAGACTGGGAATGGATGGGGTTTCGAGGGATAATGCGGGCCTAATACACAACTGCGGCCCCCGACGGACTCATCATGTGGCGGCTTTCCTACGCTCTCCGGTCTTTCAAATATGGATACATATGTTCGATGCGCTCGTATACCCTCATCATTGCGCCACCTCCGTGTTGCTACTACGTACTTCACTATATTATATCGCCCATACTATATTTAGGTACTAGTACCACGCTATGTCCTAATATTTCGAGTAGTCCATGCGGTTGATATCGTATTGGAAGGAACTGAAATGAACTCGCAGCGTAATGTATATTTATGAGAGAGGAATTGTACAGTAGGAAGTCATTACTGTTTATCCATTTTTTACGTGGTTTTCATACGGAATGTCCAAAGATAATACGTAGGTAGGTGGGGTCGATTGGATTGTCTTTTTTGAGGGGCGATCCCTCATGCTTTAAGTAGACATATCAGGCGCCATTTCCACGGGCTTGCTCCTTCAAAAGGCCGACATTAACTTATTTACTCATATCTGCGACTAACTTTTCAATTTATTAGCTCCGGAGAAACAGTAGACATCAAAGACAATCGCCTTTAAAATGAAGTTTTCCGCGTGATTTAAAGAATAAAAATGTTTATATTGTTGCCCTTCTTAGAGACATTAGTCAATTGTTAATTATTTGTGTATTTATGAATTGAATCGCCAATTTTCTAATACAACCAAAGAAACACCAGCTTTTGTGGAATAATGCGATTATGTCGGCTGGAAACGCGCTTCCAGATATGAGGGTGAGTTTTGTATAAATGTTGATTTTATGAATAAGCAGATCTTCGCGCGTAAATGTAAATATTATGGACAAAACTTTATAGCTTAGAAATATTACCCTTACTAGCTGAGGTGAAGTTTCCAAATCTGCGTTATTTAATGATTGGAAAAAAGGTGTTTCGAGCGCTTCAAATCATTTCTAGTAGTAAAAAATGGAAATAAACGAATAGAATTTAGTCTATTAAACATGCTTCTAGTTGGGAATTTTAATGACTGCGAAGATTATATTTATATTGGTAAAAAATGGGCAAAATCAGCAATTTATTTCAAAGGTTATAATTACGGAAGCAGCAGCCGCTCATCTATGATAAGATTTATTTCCTGTTCGGTGGCAAAATTGGCACATGACCATTCGTTTCGCCAATGATGGTGTTTCTGCTGCCCAAGTTAGATCACTATTATTAACAATTGTTTTAACAATCGTATAAATGGAGAAATATATTATTACTAGCTCTGTGCCACGGGAAGTGATATACAGCCTGTTTCAGAATTAAGTTACAAAACTTAAAGGAGTGGTAGATATAAGAAATAATAAGAGATATAATTTTGTTTGGGGCATAATTAGTAACCGAGATATTAATTATATGTAGATGTTAAGAGCCACTGGCGGAATTCCCTATGACGTCGTTGATCGAAGACAGACGAATTTTATTGCTATTTCAAAGAATTCCCTTTTTGTCTACGCTTAATGCAGCTGGACTCGAACAGACGACATAATAATAAAAAAAACCTTGTTGAAAAGGAACATAGACAAGCGAAAAAAGATAATAGTCTATTAAATTTCAACCAAAGAGGAAAGACAAGGAGGACATGTGTGGTCAATTTTTCACTAATATTTTCATTTCAATGCATTTTATTCATTATTTACGATTATGCAACTTCGCTAAACTAGGAAGGAATAAGCTTTATTCAAAGAATGAAGCTTTTGTTAACACGTAAATCACCTGAACCTATTCAATACGAAATAAGAAAGAATCGGTAAATTAAAGTAAAGATATGTTAAGTTCAACGCCAGCGAATAAGATATTCAATTGATATCTATTTTACAAATTACTCAATTTGTTATTTAACAATTTTTGCATTCTTCCTATAATAATTATAGTTTATTTGAAGTAATTTATGTTCCCGGCTCTTCGAAGATCATTTTCCCATTATGTCGATATCTGTTAAGCCGGGTCACAAAATTTATTCTTGTGCGTTGAATTTAAGTCGCTTTAGATTTAAATCTAAAAAGGTAAAATAAATGCAGTTTGTTGTTGATAAAGACGTATTATTGCAATTTTGTACTGACTAATTTTCACTTCACAAATTTGAATTACTTTGCGATGCACGATATAATCACCTTTCTTGCGGCGGAAGATGGTAACAAAGTGAAATTCTCGCAAGGTCACGCGCTGTCTTCTGCAACGCGCCTCAATAAAATTTGACTTTAATGATTGTTTATGTTCTTTTTTCTGTATCTATATCATAAGGAAGGTTTTGCATTCATGAAAAAATGTAATTATGGAACCCAGCATGGTCTATCGGCATTATTTTGATTATGCCAGTCCCAAATTAGCCAAATTTTCAATATTCTTATATATATATATATATATATATATATATCCTGTTTACATTCCGTTTCTAAACATGTGCTTTAAATAATGGAAATCAATTCTGCAACAAACTGTATGTGCCTCGCAAGGATTGACCAATTTGAAATTTTACAAAGAAGAGGTTCTCAACATGAAGTGTTACTAATATGGGTAAAATGATGTCATTACTTCTATATATAAGTATATAAGTACATTAAGCACGCAACAATTGACCCCAATTTGAATAATGGTCCTTTGAACAACTTAACAATTTGGATTTTTGTTATGAATCGCATCAGATCGCAGTAAGATTCCGCATTCTTAATTTTTCTGATAACTTTCTTGAAAAACTAGGCCCTTTGTATAACAAAATCATGTTAAATAACGATAAGTCAACCCGGGCAGTCTTTTAAACAGTATATTAAAAATGAAAGGCCCAAATGTGATACAAAACACAAAACAACATATTTTACATATAGCACTAAAAGTACCCGCAAATTAATGTTTTTTAAATTAAATCATTTTTAGAATATTGCACATACGCATTCGTTTCATGACAATTTTGCTAAATTTCGTTGAGGCAGCGTTAAATCTCCTCTTTTAATGCAGAGGTGGTTGTAGGCTTGTTGACATAAACCTGTGATTTCAAATAACCCTATAAAAGAAATCTAATGGTGTTAAATCACACGATCTAGGAGGCCAATTCTGACCATCAAAGCCAGAGAGTTTACGACCTAGAAATGTCTCATACATAAATTGAATTTTTTGCGGCTGTATGGCATGTGGCACCGTCCTGTCGGATCCACATATTGGCCACATCAATATCATCCAATTTCGGCAGAAAGAACTGTGCTATCATGTCGCGATATCGAGCACCAGTAAGTGCTTGACCAGTCTCCTCATTTTCAAAAAAGTATGGTCCAATTATGCCTCCAGCCCAAAATCTACACCAAACAGTGATACATTGTGGATGCATTTGTTTTTTGACAATCAGATGTGGGATATCAGAGCCCCAAAAGCGGCAATTTTGGCGATTAACAAAGCCACCATGTATAGTATTACCAGAACACAACATAAAACTTTTAATCGATAGTGGATCATCCAAATCATTCTTAAGCTCGACTATAACACTGACAAATTTTGCAAGGTGCAAATAATATGACCCATTTACAGTAACCAGTACATACACAACAACCCAACAAGAGTACAGTCCGGTAATAGACATTTCGAAAATATTTAGAAAACCACATCAGAAGATAAAATTTTACCTATATGATTTTAATGAAAACTTTGATGGCCTAATTGGATTTGACAATTTGAAAATGTTACAAGCTCAAACAAAACTAGATAAAAACATCTTAGAAACGCCGGAAATGGAAATTGAACTAAAAACCCCTGTAGTTGGAGAACTATCAAAAACAAATACAAATTCAGGCACACTGTCTAGAATACAGATGAATGCACAGGAGACGAGTCCGGAAGAAATATCGGACAACATAGACAAAGTACTACAGAAATTGATGTTTTAAATAAAAGAATGGATCCAAGCCTGGAACAAGCGAAGACTTGAGATGAGATGAGATGTCAAGAATTGCAAATTTTGACCCTAATGAAATTTTAAATCTACTAGAAGATGACCAAACAGTACACTCCAATTTGGTAGAAAATCGTAGAGGTACCAATAATAGAAACTACTTTAAATAACGGACAGAACCGAATTGTTATAAAAATTGTTCTGTATAGAGCAGCGTAACCTAGAGTATCGAGGGTATCTTACCCCATCTATTTTGAAGACGAAGATCTATATGCGAAATTTTGCGAAGTGGTCAGAAAAAACTCAGATTCCCTTCGTAAAACTGCAAGAAATGTACAAAAAATAATGTGGAAGACGTTGACGATCAACTGGAAATTGTGAATAATTATCACCATGGAAAAATTAATCACCGAAGATTAGAGGAAACTGTAGAGAGGATAAAGAAAAAGTAGTACTGGCCAGATCTAAAACAATCAATCCAGAAATTTATCGACAACTGTAATATATTACTGTGATCAAAAAGTAAGGTGAATTTGCTTATAAAATGTTATTTATTCTTAAAAATTAATTTCATCCCCTTCAAAGTAATCCCCATTCGACAAAACTCACTTTTGCCAACACTTTTTCCAGTATTCGAAACAGTCGAAATAGTCTTTTTCCGATGTAGCATTCAAGACCTTTTTCAATTCGGTTTTTATCTCCTCAATCGTATCAAAATGGTGTCCCAGCATTGGTCTTTTGAGTTTGCTGAATAGTCAGAAGTCGCACGGAGCCAAATCAGGTGAATACGGTGATTGCAGAACGATATGAGTGGAGTTTTTGGCAAAAAAGTGGCGAAGAACCAATGCAGTATGACATGGTGCATTTGGCACCAATCGCGACTTGACGCGTTTGAGACAAAAATCCTTCAAAATGGTCTGGGCTAAGCCAAATGTTATTCCAACACTATCATCGAGGCCTCTAATTGTCAACTGACGATTTTCAAGCACCAAATCTTTGATTTTTTGGACGTGGCACTCGTCGGTAGACGTTGATGGTCGTTCAGAGCGCGGTTCGTTTTCAACACCTTCTCACCAAAAGCCTTCCGCAACATTTTCAATTTTTCCGCACAAGAATATTTGTTTCGCAAACAAAATTTGATGCAAGTTCTTTGCTCCGCAATATCATCCATTATAAATATCGAAAAATTCACTTTTTGTTGTTTACAAAAACACGTGTAACTCGGAGAAAATCAAAGCTTTTAACAACATTGACCTGTAAACGAACATTTTGAAATACTTTTTATGGATACCTTTTAAGTCAAAAAGGAAACATTCTTAATTATTAAAGATAGTGTTACACTTGGTTTTCGTGTTGCCGGGTTTCGGAGAAAACGTAGATCCAGCTTTCCAGTTTTGCTGTTCGGTAAGTGGGATCCAAACTGGTGGCGCGTTAGAAGTAGAACCCAAATTTGAAAACGAAGGCTAGCCGAACACCAAGGCCTACAAACTTTTTAAATTACCCTCCGAAACTCCGGACACGGATCTGGTTGCCGAGTCTATCTCTCTCTCGTCGCGGGTCTCTGACACTTTGGGTTCGGGATAGAAAGAAAAGAGGCATGGTCAGATTGGCGCCGGCTTTCCATTGATTCTTGGGACAGTCGAAAAAGAATTGGATGGGTCAAATAGAGGAAAGGGACGAAAATTTGGTAGCAACCCGTCACGTCATCTTCACGGGTAGTACTAGAGGCCCGGGAGGTAAGGCTAAATAGTTGATTTTGCAAGTCTTGTGTTCGGTTGAATTGCGGATCTGCAGGTTGTAGGTTTTTGTGTATTGAGTAGGAAACTTGCCTCAAGGGCCTCACGTCAGATTTACTGTAAATGTTGGTCAATTTGTTTATTGTTTTATAATTACTATTTATGAAATTATATTGTTAACCTCCTTAAATGAGCCGTTATTGCCTTACCCTTCCGAATTGAGTTTGTCCCTCGCGACTTTTGCGTCTTAATAGCTTTACGAAATACCGTCAAGCTTAAAAGCTGTTTGTCAGAAGTACCAACGGAAATAACGGCTAAACTGATTTTACATAATAGTAAACCAAAAATTAGAATGACGGATGATGGCACAGCGTTTAATAATGTCTGATGGACAATTTATTGAAGCTACATAAAATAGACACCAATTTTGCAATACTTTACCATCTAAGATCAAACGTACAAATAGAGAGACTGCATTTAACTCTTTTGGAACCTTTTGGAATATTCAATAGCCAAGAAGAAAAGAAGGAAACAAGTACAGAAATGAAAAGTGCGTTTGCAATAATAACATACAACGATAGCAAACATTCTTCAACCAAAACGTGCACGTGGAACATATATTTACCAACAATTACATAGAAAAACACAAACAAGTATGCATGGAACTATACCAAACAATAAACTACAACAAAACAAAAAAGAAATTATAGAAAAAAGGTACGAAAAATTAGAAAATCCAGACATATGTACAGAATGACAAAGGATTTTTGTAGGAAATCCTGCAAGAAGCAAAACAACCAATAAATACATACTTCTTCAACAAATGATATACCCATGAAAATTGTATCTACCGAAAAAGGAAGAGCTCACTAGATAAGATCCAAACACCCAGGAAATATCAAAAGAATCCAAGACCTCGCCACTATAGTTAATGACAATAGAAACAGCCGAAAAACTTCATTTTTATGGTATATTTGTATCTATTTCACCACAGTCATCTGTGCCTATATGCGGGTTATGTACTTGTACTGCAAAGACTACATTCTAAAATTTCTCCTGCTGAATCTCTCTACTTCCACGATGCTTTAGCATATAATATTTAATTACACAGCAAAACGATCATCTATCGAATACTTTTTATGGTGATTATCCTATTGTGCCTCCTAAGTCATAAACTCGCCAAATGTGGATGTGGCAGTTCGTAGCAGGCAAAAGTAACGGACACCTAAGTTAATGTCGGCTTTAATAATCGCAAGAGAAAATCTTCACCTTGCCACCGACTCTGAGCTTAGACATCTTCAGACGACTTGGTTTGTAGCAGTTTGAAAAAGCGAACCGTCAGAAATGATGTCCGGCTCATTAAAAATTTATTATCGGGATCCAATTTGCTGGTCTTCGATTCTAAGCGAATCAACAAACCGATCAACAAGCGACATCCGTTGCCAAAGAAATAAATTAGCAACACTTAAGTACGTCTGCATAATACGTATTCATGATATATAGATACACGATAAAACCGCATATTTGCCATGTTAATTCGAGAAATAAAGAGCCCGCATGTCGCACGACTCGCCGCGATAAAAAAATAAAATTAAAATTTGAGTTGGCAATCAGCCTATCAACCCCATATTATTAATAATTAATACGAGGCAAATGGTTCTGTAGATGGAAAAAGTGCTGCAAGAGCAGTAATTCATTCTTATGGGCCGGCATTCGCCGCATTCCCCTCCCGATGTAATTTACAGCAGTAGCCGCACTTTCATCTAAAAACTAGAATAACAACATTTTTAAGACGCTCAAAGCCCAATTAAAACATAAATTCTACGTATGTACTCTTCGCAATCGTAACCGCCTCAAAATGCGAGCCGGCATGTGCGAATTCTGCACATAAATAATAATAAAATATCCAAGAGTTGCTGCTTTGCGTGTCACGGCATTCAGACACGTTTCGAACACGCCTAGATGTCATCAAGGCGGTTCCTCCCTAATAAGATCATCTTCGTTATAAGATGCAAATTCAGATGCATTCTGGAATGAATTATTACGTTTATTGCATTGAATTGCACCAAATGCCTTATCAAAACTGAGTCTCTAAAGAATCGCCAGTTTTTATACATAAAATGCGTAAGCTAACATGAGAAGACCAAGAATAAGAGTTATTGTCAGCGCTCTGCCTTAATTAATTAACGCAATTTCATGACAATATCAAAATCTTTGCACGATCACAAGGAGTTTATCATTGCTTTTATGTGTTAATAAAAATGTGAAGCGGACCTCAATAAAATTGTCAGGTTAAATCAGGTCAGATGTTCTAAATTAAAAACGCAAGACTTAACAGGAGTAAACCACAGGGAAAGTATTGTTGTCAACGTGTTAAATCAAACAATAACTTCAAACTATCGAAGTTAAGCGAGAGGACATCAAGATGGCATCAAGTGCTATTGTTACAGCACTAAGATAAAACAGCAGGCCTTGCGCTGGGCATTTGTAGAAACAAACAACTATCAATGTATTATTTACATAATAAATATATATAGCGAGCCAAATATTGTGGGTTGTCTGGTTCTCCGTTACGAAATGGAGTCATTGAAACAGTTTGGATGTCTATTAATTTTATATATGAAAGTATCCAATTGAGGAAAGTGAAATTTTATGCACGCATTGTTTTATGGCGTAGGCAACAAAGAAGAAAGGAATTCCAGTAATTTCGTTTTTGGAGAGATGGAAATTTAATTAGGCAAAAGGTTTACCTCAAAATGGTCGTCGATGTGAAAATGAAATGCAAAACATATTTAACAGCAAATTAATTCGCGTTAAGCTGATATAAGAAAATTTGTGCGTAGATTCTCATTTAAAATATGCATTCAATGAAATCTACCCGAAAAATGTACCTCAAATGGATGAATAACTTCTGTAACCGCGGCGTAATGAAAGTAGAAGTAAATTTGGTGGTTTGGTTTTTGAACATGCAGAACATATCATTTAAAATAAGATAGTTGTAAGTACTTCAGTTAGATTTGGATATGGTGTATGTTCTATCAAAAGGCAAAATTCTGACCATATTGTATCTAGGTCAAGATCTAGGTTTTATTGGAAGAATTTTTTATTTACTAATTACGAAGTTCTGCAAATTTTAGGACGACTATCAATTTGGTAGGGCTTTGTCAGCTCTGCATGTTAGTTGTAGAAACACATTGCAACCACTTTCCAATAATTTTTGGCGAGTGTAAACGATGTGTGTGGCCTAGCATTGTCGTGTTGAAATGCAATTTCCTTTCGGTTTGCGAATTCTAGTCGTTTTCCTTGATTTGCATCACTCAGATTGGGTATTCGCTCAGTGGATACATCTAATTCACCGGTTGAATGCGTGATTGAATTTAAAAAAATATACGACTTCTTAATAAATTAACATTCTTGTGAGGAATATCAAGTTTCGATATTATTTGCTTTAGTTCACCCACTTTTTTCTGTGATTTTTTCGATTAACAAATGTCGCTCTTTTAAGGCTGCATCACCATACACAGCAGTTATCCGCTTATGAGCTACGACGCAATTAGGCATTCGCGAAAATAAAAAGCAAAATATGATAAAAATGCTCTTTTGTTTCACCCTTCAACTGAGATCATAGAAGTATTGTGAAATTGATCGGTAAAAGTTCGCTACTCATTTATGCAGCCAGGGCATTGCAGACTTGGATCATATATATATATATATATATTTTTACATTCAACTATTACTATGCGAAGTATAGTCTTACTGCAAAATCTTAGATATGTATCAACTTTTGAGGCATGTAGGACCACTGGAAGTGCCTGTTTACCTACACAGTTTTGAAATTTTTTCAAGTAAAGTAGTCTTTAAAATTAAGGTACCAGATTGAAATTTCGTTTACAACTTAAATATCGCAAAAAGCTCACAGATACAAATTTGTAACATGATCGGAGCACCGGAAGTGCTATTTTTATAATTTTTAAAAGTCTAAATTTAGTAGCCTTTGGAATAAAAATTTTTACAAAAAAGTTACAAAAATGCTAAACATGGAAAATATAGCGATAACAAATACTTCCGAGCAAATTTGAAATCCGGGAGTGGGACTTCACAGGCATAAATTATATTTTTTAGTTACGAACTTATATTCTTAAATTGGACCCTTCCTTTAGTTATGAATTCACATTTTAAAATTGAAGCCTTCGCAAAGGGTTTTTGCAAGCGTTTGATATTGCAGACTAGTTAAGTGTATGTATATATTTTTAAAAACACAAAGTATTGTACTGAAAAAGAATTGAATATTCCTTATGAATAAATTAATGTGTTTAATATAGACATTGAAGTTAAGGTTAATTATGAGTATTAAAAATTTTGCTTTTAGTTTTAGAAGCATATAAGTGTTTATAGTTTCATTATTATTAATCGCAGGTTCATTTATGTAGTATTCGGGAATGTTGAGTGGAGACACTCCAGATTTTTTTTAAATTCTAAATACAAAGACTGTACAGATCTACTTATGGATTCGGTTAACTTAGAGTTTCTTACAATATGGCGACTATGATAGTAGCCGATTTGTGTTTGATGTTTCGGTTTTCAAGTTCTTGCGGGGCGACATTTCAAAATCTAGCGTCTAAAGGGTGTGATTACCTATTTTTGGACATGATGATAAATGCGATCTATCTTGGACTAGGAGCCCGTTTATTCTCGTTTCATTCTTTATCCTCTTATCGTTCAGGGACCATTTATCCGTTAATTAACAAGTCTCCTTATGGAGTGATTGATGTGTCCCAATGTTCTTTCCTGTAGTATTGACATGGTTTTTTCTCGTTTGAGGAGCTTTATTTCGTTTGTTTCATATAATCAAAGCCTCAGGAGACTTCAAGGGCTACGTTCCCGAGAATCTTAATTAAACGAAGTTTGCTACTCAATGTTACATAGCATACCAATGATGGCATATCATGAGAGTTTAATAACCTAACTCTAATTCCGCAACTTTGTAGATTATAAGCTCAAAAAATATTAGTTGCCGGTTCTAGGATAATTCTTAAGACATTATTTTGACTAGATAAAATCGGCGCAAGCAATATTTATAGTGCTGAAACTTGCAAGCAAAATAGCAGATGCGAAAATAAAATCAATAACGGAAAAAGCGCTGGCGGCAGGGTCCTACCTTATCCAAAAATGAAGATGTTCCAATTCGATTTGTACCAGGTACGCAAGTTGAAAATGTTTTTCATGAAAAATAAACAATTATTTAAGAATGATGGTAAAACATTTTTTATTCAAAGTATTGGCCCTCGCTTTTTACATGTTTTATCCATCTCTCAGGCAATTTATGGATACCATTCCAAAAGAAAGCTGCAACTTTGATTAATATCCATTCATCGAGCCATTTTTGTACATCCTCGAAAGTCTTGAAGTATTGCTCAGTCAGTGGCTGTCCCATCAATGAGAAGAGGTATTAATCAGAAGGCGCCAGGTCTGGTAAATACGGCGGGTGGGGTAGGAGTTACCAACCAAGTGACGAAATCGTTTCTTTGACCACTTTGGCTGAATGTGCAGGAGCATTGCCAGGCTGCACAAAGACTTTGCCCCGTATCTTTGAGCCCATTCTGGGATTTTTTTCGATCTATGCGTGGTTTAAATTGATCATTAGTTGTTGGTAGCGGACGGCATTAACTGTTTCGCCGCGTTTGAGAAGCTCTTAGTACACCACTTCCTTCTGATATAATCACACACACACAGCATTGTCTTCCTCCCAAAACGATCCGGTTTTGTACTCGATGTTGATGGTTGTCCTGGCGTTACCCACGATTTTTTACGTTCGAGATTCTCAAAATATATCCATCTTTCATCGCCAGTTACAACCCGATGCAAGAAACCCTATCTTTTGTGGTGTAAATGCAGCATTTAGCACAAAGTTTTTCGTCTTTCCATCTGTCATGCGTTCAGTTTGTGTGGAACCCATTTTCCAACCTTTTGAATCTTCCCTATGACTCTCAGGCGATCGGAAATGGCTTGCCGAGCGACATTCAACTGCTCTGCCATAATTTGTTGCGTTTGTGTATCGCCTTCGTCCAATAATGCTTACAATTCGTCGTCTTAAACTGTTTTGGTCGATTTTCACGTTCTTTGTCAACAACATTGAAATCGCCACTTTTGAAACGTTGAAACCAGCGTTCACAAGCCTTGACAGTTGGAGCAAGATCGCCGTAAGTCTCTACAAGAATTAGGCGTCTTTCCGATGCCTTTTTCTTTTGATTGAACAAGAAAATTATTCCAGGCCGCAAATGCTCTATACTTGGCCTAAAATTCGACATGTTTAACACGAAAAAGAAGTGTGCTACTATCTCGTAAACAACTAAACAAATAAAACGGTCTTACCAAGAAAATGGCGCTTTGGGTTCCAAAGGTTACTCAATAGATTTCATGCGCCATCTTTTGACAACAAAAGGACATTTTAAACTTGTGCATAATGTGCTAAACTGGCTGAAAGTCTTTGGCACGACTAAGAGATAACAAACAAAATATCTCATCCTTGTTTTAAAAGATCTATTCTTAACTAGAATACTATCAAAATTTCATTCAACCGTTCTCAAGATATTGGTCCCATAGCAGTGAATAAGAGCGCTTGGCTTTAATATCGACGTCCAATCGATCTAATATGGCACACTAATATTGTTTATTGATTGTTTTATCACGTTCGAGGTAATCGATGAAAATAATTCCATATGAATCCCAATAAAATTATGGCTGAATCCTTCTGGGCTCACAGCTGTGTTTTCGAGCGCTTTGGATGAAAGGCGCAAGGCTTTAGACATCATATTTTGGGATTCACATTGAGTTATTTTTATAAGCTACCTCGAATATGGTGAAACTATCAGTAAATAATACTACTGTGCGTTATTGGATCGATTTGACGTCGAGATCAAAGGTAAAGCGCTCTCATTTGGCGAGTCTCCCATACACCGTATTCGCCAGATTTGGGGCCTAACAACTATTTTCTCTTTCCCAGAGGCAAAAAGTGGCTCACTGGAAATTTTACCCAAATGGGGAGATCAAGAGAAAGGCAAACGCCTATTTTGAAGGCCTCGAAGCCTCACAGTATTGAACCGGTATCGGAATGTTGGAGGACCGCTACAACAAAAGTATTAGTCCAGAAGGATAAAGTCACATTTTTATTTAACAAAACGTTCTTTGATTGTTAGGCCAAAGACTTTTCAGCCTATGTAGTAAATGATAATAAATCTATTATTAATATTCACGTAAGCGGAGCTGCAGATAAGTTTATAGTAACATATGAGTTTTGTCACAAATTAAGGTGATGTTCTAATATTTTAGCTATCGAAAGAAATGTATAGCCGACAGGAAATCCCTGAATGAAATGTTGACAAATAAACCATTATAACTACGAGTGGCGAATGAACAGGGGGACAGGAGAAATACAAAAGTTAGGCCAGAGCAAGGTTAATAGTAAAACAATGGAGGCTCGTATTTTCATTGAAAACATTCTTCCAAAATCCACGGCTAGTGAATGCATTTACATACACCAAACTGGACATCAATTAGCGTTCGGTATGGCCGGGCACATTAAAACATAATCCCAGTGGTGCCAACCTACGCAGCTCACACTGAAACCCAGGCTTTTTATTCATTCATCTACCGTCTACGTCCGGCGTTCGTTCAAAATCAGCGGTTTGATCGACGGGGGAGCCGCTCCGTTTCACTCATTCTTCCTCACGGCCCCGTTAGCGTTCTGTCTCTCTCTTACAATAAACCTTAGTCTATATATTTTTTACTCTTTCTCCATTGCCACAGCTCAACCATCCGTCTTTGTCCCATTTCCACTCTCTGTCCTACAGTCTCATTTCCTCTCTCTATCCTACAGCCTCACTTCCTCTATCTTTCCTACAGTCTCTTTTCCTCTCTCTTTTCTACAGCCTCTTTTCCTCTCTCCGCCCTGCATCCCAATATCCTCTGTTCTTCCTACAGTTCCAACACCTACTTATCGCACCAAGAGGCTTCTCGACGCGAGGGGCGCCTCAGTTGCCCACCGCCCAAAAAACACAGAACCAGTCGATTTTTTGGTAGAAAGAAATTCCCTGATAAAAATCTGGGACTGTGTATTCACAGTTATTTTTAACCTGAGAGAAGACCTCGAGTGTCTACTTATCGCGTTCAGTCAACATGTCACCACCACTTAGGAGGCAATGCTGAATGAGCCCGCTTGGCGACGTGACTTTAGGACGGTTTTCGTTTGGAATAATTAATTTCTATGGAATAATAAGCGCGGTGGGCCAAGTGGATGATATGCGATAAATATAGTGACATGATTATTTATTTAATTTTTTTTGGTTCGGACTTGCACGGTTGTTTTAATTGACTCTGCAAGTTTCGTTCACAGCGCGTCAATTTGCTATATACAACACATCAATCTACTTTGACTGCTCCTAACCCATAGAAAGTTATATTTTGCCGACACAATCGCATACGCAAGTAATTGAGGTGATCGCTTTTTAATTCCGCAACTAAATTGCATTCTAGACAGTAAGACTATCCTATCAAAACTATTACTATCAGTCTCAGTCCTTGATCTTAATTCGTTATGAAAATTTACCGACTGCATTTGCTCAATCACTTCATAATAATTTAACTTTAAAATCTTATCTAAAAATACAAAACACAGCAAACTGTAATTTAAATAAAAACGTGGGCAATTTTCGCCAGTTTTACATACAGTTTAACGCAACGGATCTGTACATTTTCACCAACTGTTTGCTAACCTGTCATCAAAACAACAGAAAATAGTGAAAGAAAAAGTCGTTATAAATTTTATCTACAGAAATGTACTTAATTATTGGTTATAATCTCAAACAATGTGAAGAATTTCAAATAATAGGACTTGTCCCGTCTTGCATCGACTACAGATTCATCCGTTTGGGATCTATTTATTGATGCTATTCTATTGAACGTATTCGATATGTCTTTCAATATATACATCCGAGTCTAGAGTAACTAATTAATTCGCAAAAATAATCTATGAGCCATTGAAGAGCGAACATTTTTTCTTGTTAAACTCGCAAATCAACTGGAAAATCGAAATGTTGGAAGTAATTATCAAAAACTGTGTCCTGCAATTAAACATTAACATAATTGCAGTCAACCTGCAAAGTCTCAATTTGAAAACAACACTTATCTTAACAGCTTGAAACATTGTAAGAGTTGTGACGCTAAAACCAATGTAAGAAAGAATTCATCATGAAAGTTTACGTACATTATTGCCACACTCGATAGATTAAAAAGCTGAAAACAACGCCTGAGTAACATTAGCCAACGATTTATTCAGGTTTTCATGTAATTTTTAGCATCTATCAAAGAGGATTAAATATTCTTTAGGTCAAGATAAAAACAACAGTTCTATTATTCTAGACGCCAAGCTTCAAATTAGTCTTAACTCAAGTACAAATATAATAAGTAAAATTTAATTCAAAGCGAAACTTTTAAAACAGTATTTATTTGCAAATTCTACGACGAATTAAATTTAGAGGAAAAACTCAAAATATCCATTTTTACTTTAGCGTGATTTTGTTTTCGCATAAAAATTGGTTCAATTCTTGTTAAAATGTAGCTAAAAACAAATGAAATATTTTTGTAGGTTTAATGAAAAATCGTTCCACAATAGAACTCTCGATGAGCAATAAAGATGTGAAGACTTCAATTTATTTGAGTCTATCTTTTAAGACTGTTTTCGGTTACATTCTTTTGTGACAAATCACATATTAAAAGTATTGAGCACGTCCTTCAATATTTTCGTTCTAAAAGTAACGAACACGTTCTGCAAGACTTTCGTTTTAAAAGTATTGAACACGTTGTTCAATACTTTCGTTCTATAAGTAATAATCACGTTCTTCAATACTTGCGTTCTAAAAATATTGAACTTGTTCTTCAATACTTTAGTTCAAAAAATTAATGAACACGTTCTGCAGTACTTTCGTCCTAAAAACATTGAACAAGTTCTTCAATACTTTCGTTCTAAAAGTATTAAACACGTTCGTCAATACTTTCGTTATAAAAGTATTGAACACCTTCTTCAATACTTTGATTCTAATAGTAATGAAGATGTTCTTCAATACTTTCGTTCTAAAAGTCTAAATGAACTAAAATCTACCATGAATGCGTATATCCTGAAAGTGTAAAGATGCGACTGAAAACATTTAGAATTTAATTACAGAAATATCTAGAAGCTAGATAAGTTGATCAAAAAGCGATTTGTGAATATTAGTCGGAAACACAAAATGGGAACCCGAAATGTTCGAAAGAGTGCTAAAAAGTGTCTGTGAGATTAAATACTCGACTATTTTTATTGACAATTGCAGCATAATTCAATTCTGAAATCATCCCGACAAGTTTCACGAAACCTAGTCTTCACAAAAGAGAGCCTGAAAACGCAGAAAATAGCAGCAAACTGTTGAACGGATCATCAAACTGTTGAAACCTCATAAATGAATCGAATATATTGCATTTGAAAGTAAATCTTAGCAGCAAATCCACTGACAACCTTCAATAGTAAAAGATAGTAGAGTTATTTTCAGAAAAGCTTGATAAAATCAAAGGTTAAATACTAGGTTGTTCAGTAAGTTTTGCTGTTCGATCAGAAAACACAATGTTATGGTTTGACATACAATTTATTATTCAGTATAGTCTCCCTGAACACTTCCGTTCCAACGAGATTATAATTTATGAATTCCATCCCTGCAGTCTGAATCTGGAAGGGCTGCAAAATACGCTTCCACTTCTGTTATGACCTCATCATTCGATGAAAAACATTTTCCAATCACGATTTTTTTTTAGGTCTGGAAACAGTCGTTAAGGGACAAATCTGGTGAATACGGTGGATGCTCCAAAAATAGTTTAATGCATGGATTTTAGCTGTTGTCAAAATGCTGTTGTGCATTGTCCTGTTGAAAAAGGATATTTTTCTTCTGAAATGCGGGGCCTTTTTCACGAATTCTCTCCTTCGGCTCATCTAAAAGCTTACAGTAATATTCAGAATTTAATGTTTTACCAGTTTGCAAAGTAATCCACAAACAAAATTCCTTTCGCATCCTATAAAACTAATACTAACACCGTTTTAGCCGATTTCTGAGCACCCACTCGTTTTGGAACCAAAGAATTAGGTTCACATCACTTATTAGACTTTTTTTATTCAAGATCATGGTGATAGACACAAATCTCACCCATAGTGAGGAATCGACGCACAAAATCCACTTTATCCACTAAATCTCTTTCAGTCACTCGACGATTTTCCAAAATAATATCCTGTGTTTTTTCTAAGATTGCTGGTGACCACGTTTAAATTCACCAATCCATATTTCTTGTGTAATATTGAAGGACTAGAGTCCTTAGACACTCAACATTCTTTCATAAATTTCCTCTGCTTTTAAACCTTCAAACATAAAAATTCAATCACTGCCTGGTACTTGATTTTTCCGTTGTAAAATAATACTGTCACGTTGATACTAAATGGCTTGTATACAAAGATTGAAATGGAACTTCAAATCCGTTCGTATAAAGAGTTTGCCAACATAACAAAAAAAGTTAGGCTAGTAGCAACGCCTTTTCTAATCGATCCGAAAACTTATTGAGCAACCTAGTCGCAATAAATACAAAATAAAACCACCAAAGCTTACATTTTTAATAAGTATTAGAATGAATCAAAAGTTTAAGCAATTGTTTCATTCCAAAGCCCGCTTATTAGGCAACTTCCCAAATTAAGAACGAGCCATTTCCAGTGCTCGACTCATGTTCTATTGACTAATTAATAATTATTGGTATAGTAAACGGGAATGTACAAATTAGACAAATTTCAGAATGCTTTAGATATTGTCGTGCCATTTTTGAAGTTGTGTATGATATTGTTATAGAACTAGTAAATTTATGATATAAGTATTGACAACTCACACGATTACTTAAAGTTTAAAAATGTGTGGCACCTATTTCAGTAGAAATTGAATAGTACTCTACAGTAGGATAGCCAAGCCAAGCAAATTTCGCCCTAATGGCACCTCAAACGACACAAAATGATAAACGAAAGAGAGAGGGAGGGTATACTTTTATCACATTTCCAGAATCAGAAGATAATTCCAGATTTAACTCGACAATAATTCAGGAATCTGAGAGCCTCAAACGTCGCTTTAGGAATATTTCATACATAGAGATTTTTGCTGCGAGTCCTGCGAGAATTTTTCATATACTCTTCAGGAATTCGGCGCCTATTCGAATATGTTCAGACTCTCCTGCTACTTGAAAACACGTTACAATGACTTTCAGCTGAATTTCTTTCTCTATGATTTCATATTTCCACCCGCTATTGTAAAGTTTCCCCGTCCTCTGGAAACTTGTTATCCCCAATCATCTTTGCAGTTCCCCTCGGGCGCTTTATTTCCGTTGGAATCGCCCTGCTCGAGATGGCTTGTTTCGGCATCCGAAATGCGCGCGGAATCCATCACAGGCAAATCCTCGATGCTTAAAATTCCATCATTCCTACCTATCTATGTATGTAGTTCACGGTATTCCCCTCTGCTTTGGTTCTGTTGTGTTGAGCTGGGCCGGGGCAAACTTGTACCGCTGCAACCGAGCGCTCCACGGTACGTTTCGTTAGCACAGGTACTTAGCATGTATGTGCTATATAGCTAGCTAGAGCTCCTGCGACCCTTCCGGCCTGGCATGACGTGCTTGGGTTGAGCGGTCCCTTGAGATAAGAGAACCAGACGATAGAGACCGAACGAATAGAAGAAGGCAGAGGGGAAGTACAACGAGACTGAGTTCACACGAGCGTTCCGAGGCGGATATTGGAGGTGACCGTCGATGTTTAATTGGCAGGATGGAGAACAGTTATTTGGAATACCCCCTTTTTTAGATTTAAATAATTCTCCTGTGACATATCTACTTCTTCGCTTGAAATCAATACTCACAAACGGAGAGCATTCCATGCATTATGTTTCCCAATGAACGCCTGGAAGCAATCGAAGCAATCGAAATTAGATGAGGAGGCTCTCAGCGACATCAATCATAACTCAATAAAAGATCAAGGAGGGCGCCAATCGGGGGGCTTGCGTTTAAAATCGAGTGTGCGATCACTAGAATTCGAGCAAAAACACGCGGATAATCGCAACAATAACCGAGATGATTAACCCAGCTAATTGGCCTGAATATATTACCTAATTACATAAAAAAAGAGAAGCAAAACGCGGAATAAAAAACCGCTGCTCGCCGGTGTGTGTGTGTGTGTGTTTATAATGTATATCCGAGCGTCGATCCAGTCTCGTGTGAGCGCGCTACTTCTGCCAACCGTGAAACTCGAAACAGCTGTGCCATGCACACAGGCCGTAAGCTCTCTCGCATTGTGTGCACGTCACCTTCGATCTCTGTCCCCCTCACGTATCCATCTCTTTTCCGCTTTCTGCGATATCTTCCCATTCAGTCTCTCTCCCTGTGGTCTCTTTACTACTAGACTTGCGCTGGCTGACTGCTGGAGAGATGATTCTTAGGCTCAAAGCAACCGCGCGATGGGGCTACAAATTTCCTCTCTTATTGAGACATACATTTTTAGGCTGTTGGTGTCCATGATTAGTGCAGAGAATTGACGATACTTGTCCTACTATAACTATGGTTTGCATCAATTGAGTCTCCTCCTTTGAGCTCAAAAGCGGTTCATTCCTTCGAAGCCGGGACACTAATTGACAGTCCCATGCCGAGCTTCATCAAGGAAGTCCGTCCCGAAAAGCGAGATGCACGCAGACTGCATCCAAAGACATGCTCCGATCGTCATTGGGTCTAATTCAATCGGACTTCTCACCAGGACTGCGCTCTCCTAAACGAGAACTGAAACAAACATTGGCTGGATGAATTAACCAAAATTCAACGTTACCAAGCCCAGATCTACTAAGTAAGATTAAACGGTAAATCCATGTTACACTCCCAACTCTACGTACCCCAAACGGCTTAGAATGCGGTTTTCAGGCTAGAGTCGATGTGATTGCAGATCAATTCGAAAAATCACAAGATCTAACTCAGGTCTGTGACTATGAGCCTTATCCTAAGACTGGCATTCGTCGTACCATCAGACGGCACGAGAAATCCTCTCGCTTCACCGAGACATTCAGCTCACCACTGTTGGCGAGATTCAAAAGATCATCGTTAAATTCCGACCCAACAAAGCCCCAGGATTCGAAGCCATTCCTAATAAGGAGTTGAAAAATCCACCAAGGCACGCAATCGTCCAGCTGACATACATCTTCAGCTCCTGTCTCCTGCTATAGCATTTCCAAAATCGTGGACACTTGCGACAGTCTAAGGCAGGGAAAGGCCCAAAATTCGTACAGCATTACAGCCCTATCAGTTTGCTGCCAACCCTCAGCAAGCTGTGTAAAAGCGTAATCTTGAAAAGGTTCAATCGCCCCTCTCGGCCAGTCGACTTATAAAGGGCTAGATTCCCTGATCTTTGACCAGTGGTCGTTGCGATTCTCGCGATTCTCCTTTACTTCGCCGAACTGGCCATTACATCCCCGAGCAGTAGTAGCCGCTTATCTTAGCTCGTCGAGTATAGCTCATCAATATTCCTAAGAGTGACAATACAAGCATTGCCTTGTCGGTACTAACAGAATTTATTGCGGTTATGAGTTAAAACCTCCAGGTTGCATTTCTTTCTAGAATCGCTAGTCAACAACGTTACAATATATTGTTTCCCAAACAGTTCGGCTTTCTGCAAAAAATTTGCATTATCCGGCACGACGCAAGGATCATCGATCAAATACCAATCCAATTTAACAGGAACAACAAGATACAAATGGTCCTTCTCGACATGGAAAAGGCGTTTGATACCGTTTGGCAGAAAGTTTGCTGGTGCCGTTTGGCAAAAAGACATCTACAATCTCATACCGCACGACTTTCGTCCACAGCTGGTGCATCTTGTCCGAAATTATCTTTCGGCTAGGTCGTTTGTTATCACTTTTCAAATCAGCACCTCCAAAACCGAACCCACCTCCACAGTAGTCGCTCAGGGATTGCTTGTTGGGCCGTTCCTGTTTAACATATTTATCAACGACATGCACGCTCTTGCTTGCTTTGTTTGCGATGACAATGCCGTCCTCAAATCATCGTGGGGCCGACGAGTCCTTGCTGACAGACTCAGTACGCATGTTCAGAATATCGGAAGATTCTGCAACTCTTGGAAATTACCAATAAACCAGGAAAAAACAGAAAACATTGGTTTCTACAAAAATACAACACAACGAACTCCACTGATACCATTGTCGACATAAACATAGCGAAGTCCGATGTCGTCAAATATCTTGGCATTACTTTCGCCAAAGGGCGGCTCAACTTCACACAACACATTCAGATAAAGAAACAACAGGGTATAGCGAAACGCAAGTCTCTATACCCACTCAACAGAAGATCAGGATTGTAGTGGCCGAAGATGCTGACAATCTACAAAACGATCGTCAGATTTATGACGCATTTGTTCTGTCAACATTTCGATACCAATTCAATAGTGTGAAGCTACGAGGCCTTCAAAATACTACATGGGCTGAAAAGTCTTTGACCTAACTGAGAGATCGAGCCACAGACAAAGTTTCTCTTCCTTAGTCTTAGAGTTCTGCCTTAACTAGAATAATGTCAAAAGTTTCATGACATTTCATCCAATTGTTCTCAAGTTATTGGTCTCAAAGTGACCCTACCTCTACTAATTTTATTTACAATATAAAAAAGTGAATTTCGTATTTTGACAAAATATTGTTTCCTAATGTGAAAAAACACAGTTGATGCAAAGCAGTGGTTTGATAAGTGTTACTTAACAGTCAAGTACTGGTTTGCTAAATTTAGTCGTAACCTTACCAGCTCAAGTGATGTACTCGGTTCAGGAAGCCCACAAGAAGCAACAGATAACGTCAGAAAGCATCACAAAAAATTCGTGAAATTGTGTTGGGTGATCATAAAATGAAATTGACCGAGTTAGTTAACATCGTTGGCATCTCAAAGGAACGCGTAGGTCACATCAGTCACAAATTTTAACAAATGAAAAAGCTTTGCGCGCGATGAGTGCTGCGTTTTTTGCAAATCGATCAAAAAGCCAAACGTGTTCGACTTTCAAAGGACAGTTTGGCAGTGATCAAACGCAATAAGTGCATGTTTCAATGCAGATTTGTGGCAATGAATGACACATGGATACATCATTACACATCTGAGTCCAATAGGCATTCCGCTGGATGGTTTTTGCCTGTTGAGTCGTCCGATGCGCCCGAAAACACAAAAGTCTGCCGGAAAAGTTTTGGACAATATCTTTTGGGATTTTGCATTATTGGATCGATTGATCGTCGAGATCAAAGCCAAACGCTCTCATTTAGTTAAGAAAAATGGCTCTTTCAGCTTGTGACAGCGCCGATAAATTGAAGGAATTGCACTATGAACTAGTTCCCCACCCACCGTATTCACTAGATTTGGCCCCTAGTAACAATTATCTCTTTCTCCTACTCAACAACTGGCTCGCTAAAACAAGATTTCACTCAAATGAGGAGGTCAAGATGGAAATAAATGTCTATTTTGCAGGCCTCTGAGCTTCACACTATCGAAATGTTGGAGAACCGTTACAACAAATGCATTAATCTAAATGGAGATTGTATCGAAGAAAAAAACGATTTTTTCATTAAAAAAAAACGTTCTTTCTTTGTTATCCAAAGAGTTAGATGAAGGCAGGTGCCGAGATCTTACCTAGTGAAGAAAAAAGTTGGAAATTTTGTACGTTCTTTAAATTAAAGGTATGCAAAATGCATAAACTGAACACTGCATTCGTAGCTTGTCTTGAAAAGTGAAATATAATGAGTAACAAAAAGCTACAACCGAACCAGTTAGAAATTATCTTTGACATTAAAGTTATGGTTGGCTCTTGAAAATGTTGAGAAAAATTATATATATCATCAGCGATTCTTATTAGCTGGTTTTATAAACGCGTTCTTCCTAGTGCAACTAAGACCGGACGATTTCTGGGAAAAAGTTAACAATCAAAGATATCCAAAATCTTAAAAGTGAGACTTTGAAGACAAAAATAGAAAAACATCTAGAGATATAAATATGAAATGTCGTTTGTTAGTCTCACTAATATTCGAGAACGGCTGGGCCGATTTGGCTAATTTGGTTTTGAAATATTTGTTGAGGTCTAAGAAAGGTTTAAAAGGTGACGAAACATGCAGAAATTGCAAGGAAAATACTAAAAGCAAATATTTTATTGTCCCATACTGTTCGTAACTGACGAACAAGAGGCGTTCAGAAATTAAACAAAACGGAGGTAATATGAATCGGTATGTATTTTTGGGTTTCTGCAAATATTTTGTTGTTGAACCTCGACATCATTTTGTGGCGGTATGAAGTTCGCCGGGTCAGCTAGTATGGAATAAAATGTAATGAGCTCCATTAATATCTAATCCTTGACGATATGTAATTACCGCGGCAGGTTCACGATGATCGGTGAATTTGCTTAGTTCGAATTAAAGCTGCATTCCTATTTTAAGCGCTTGACTAGTTTGCCAACGATGTACTAGGTAGCACTATAAGATTTCGGGTCAATAAGAAAAGGCGTTGCTACTTTGTCTGCAAGCCATTTAGTATTGACGAGTCAGTATTTTTTTACAAAGGACAACTCAAGTATCGTGCATTGATTAAATTTTTTGAAGGATTTAAAAGCAAAGGAAATTTATGAACGAATGTTGAAAGTACGTTAGAACTCTTCGTCTTCAATCGGTACAGTAGAAAGATGGGTTGCCGAATTTCTACTTGGGCGTACAAGCCTTGAAGACAATCCATGTCAAGGACGTACAAAAACAGCAATAATACCAGACATTGTACAGGATACCGTATTGGAAAAGCGTTGAGTGACTGAAAGTGATTTAGTAGAAGCCCTACAGTATTGGGTTTCAGAAAGCTGTGTACACAATGGGCACTGCATTCGCTAACAATGGAACAAAAACACATTCGAGTGTGACTTCCTCGGTAACATTTAGAGTGTTTTCGAAAGGAGAAAGTCGATATTGTGCGTAGTCATCACTATGAATAAGACTTGGGTCTATCACCATGATCCTCAATCAAATCATGAGGCTAAAGAGTGGTGTGAGTCTGATTTTGTTTTAGACCTGCTGCAATGCACCGGGCCACAAGAGCATTTTGACAATAATTACAATTCGTAAATTAAAGTTGGAATTGTTGGAGCAGCGCCACCGTATTCACAAGATTTCGTCCCGAGCGACTTCCATCTATTTCCAAATCTATAAAAAGTCATACGTGGAAAGCATATTTCATCAAATGATGAGATTGTAACAGATGTGGAAGCGTATTTTGGAGCCCTTCTAGATTATCACTTCAGGGATGGAATTCAATAATTGGAATCTCGTTGGTTCAAGTGTATTGATATGAGAATATACTAAATAATAAAGTGTATTTCAAACTATAAGATCGTGTCTTTTTATAGAAACTCAAAGTTTATTGGAAAACTTAGCATTGAAGTAATTGTCGACTGACAAAGGAGGACCACGTCTCATGAGTTAGCATGCAGAGCATAGTGCCATAGTATGCACGATAATATAGCATATAAAAAAAGCAACTACACTAAAAAAATTCCGGGACTATTGTTAAATAGCTGGTTAAGCTAAATTCTATTAAATAAATGACGATATATACAAATAGCTAATTGTTCATAACTGAACAGGTTTTAACACTATGGCTTTGTAGAGCGCCTAAATCTAATCATTTTAAGCTTTGGATACATTGTTAAATACAACAAGATTGTATTAGACCCGTAAAAACAATGCGTTTTACTTTACACTATGGAAGGTACAGGAACTTAGCAGTCCTATTCCTATTCCTTACTAGCCAAAACAAAACGGTGTGATACGAGGTGTGTTCAAAAAGTATATTTTTTCAAAAATTATTTATTTATTCAAAATATCTATTTTGTCCCCTTCAAAGTAATCCCCATGAGACTTTAAAAAATCATTTTCCTTTATCTTGTTCAGCTCCTCCTCCGATGCCATCTTTATCTTGTCAATATTAGCGTAGGGTCGTCCTTTCATGGGCCTCTTTAGTTTCGGGAACAATAAAAAGTCACAGGGGACCAGATCTGGGGAAAATGGTGGCTGCGGCATCATTAGTGCGTTGTTTTTGGGCAAAAAGTCGCGCACAAGCAACGATGTGTGAGCAGAGGCGTTATCGTGATCCAAAAGCCAATTTTTGTTCTTCCACAAATCCGGGCGTTTCCGGCGGATTGCTTCACGCAAATTGCACATAACTTGCAGGTACTATTCCTTATTGACCGTTCTACCTTGTGGCAAGAACTCACGATGCACCACGCCCCGCAATCGAAGAAAACGGTAAGCAAAACTTTCACAGTCGACCGAACTTGGCGCGCTTTTTCGATCTTGGTTCGTGTGGCAGCTTCCATTGAGATGATTGAGCGTTGGTTACCACGTCATAACCGTAAACCCACGATTCGTCATCAGTTATGACCCTCTGGAGCAAATTTGGATCGTCGCGGACAGAGTCCAATAGCTCATTAGCAATTTTCATGCGAAGCTGTTTTTGGTCGAAATTGAGCAATTTTGGTACGAATTTCGCGGCTCATGCCCAAATCATTGATAAAAATCGAGTGGCACGAGCCAATCGATATGTCTAGGTCCTCAGCAACTTCTCTAACGCTGATTCGACGATTGGTCAATACCATTTTCTTCACTTCATCAATGTTTTCGTTTGTTGTTGAAGTACTCGTTCACATCTTCTCGGCCTTCTGAGAACATTTTGTACCACCGATAAACGTTGCTTCGGTCCAAGGTAGCTTCTCCGTATCAGCCAACATTCAACATTCGGAATGCATTCGCGCACTTAAGTTTGTTTTTCACCCAAAAATTGATACAGGTTCTTTGATCTATTGTTTTGAATAGGTAAAAATCGAAGACGAGCCAAAACATGTGCAAGCAAAGCAGCTGTCAACAATTAACTGAACATTAAAAATGGCGGAGCTGGTTGGTATAAGTGAGAGACATGAGTGCCAATATAGCGCCACAAAAAAATGGAAATTCGAATATACGTAACCCGCGAAAATTCAATATTCGCGATACTTATTGAACACACCTCGTATATAAGTCATAGGCAAAATTTCAAAACGTATGTAGAATAATACATGTTGTAGAAACTCAAATGAAATCTGGCATCTTGCGTAAGCTGACAGAAAAGTCATTAAATTGCATAAGATGTATGGAAACTTTGCAAGCATCTGTAAAATTAGGGACCAACTTGCCTAATAGTTAAGTAAACAACCCTCGAATGCAGGGCAAATGCCGAGTTCGTAACTAGCGACGACCTTTTTGTCAGCCTATGACTATCATCAGCGATTGTCATCAGCTAGATGTATACACGCGCTCTTTCTAAATAGATTTTACAGTTTGTGTTGACGATAGAAGATTTAGAAACATTTAGCAGTGATTCTCTGAAGACAAAAATATAAAAACATAAAAGAATGGATCATAAGGGTCTTTGGCAATATGCAATAATTGTGAAAGCTTCGCACTGATTGGTGACTTCGAATTGAAGCTGTATACCCATTTTATACGCCTGACTAGGTCGCGAACATTATATTGAAGTGAATGTCGACTAACAAGAAGGAAATAGAAACCCTACGCTAAGGGATACGTAAGAAGGGTGAAGTGAATTAAAATTACGTCTCCCATAACGGCGTGTCTGTGAATTCACCACAAAGCGTCTGTAAGTGGAAGCATGTGGCCAGCTTTGGCTTCAGCTATGATACGAGGAGGATCCTCCTCGCTTCGCTAAGGATGATTGCGAGAGGAGCGCAGCGCTGCGCAGCGCCGCAGACGGGACGCCGCTGCTGGCATACGGATTGCAGTCGTCGGTCGCTCTAATCAAGAAAGCTGGCACTAGACGGATACGTCATGGCCACTATAGGCACGCAAACTGTAATCAGTGCCCTTGCGTCACGGTCAGCACGTGACGTCGAAACATGTGGTGCCGCCACGGCCAGCTCCGTACTCGAGCTGCGTTTGTACTCATTCCAGGACCCGAACGAAAAGGTAAGATGCAATCTCGTTGCTTATTTATAAATGTTTTGTTTGCAGTTGCTCCATTAATCCGCCAGCAAAATTTCAACCAAGAGAGTCCTTTGTTGATGTAATCCTGCTATTCACTGCCAATCGAGAGGGACAGCTTTTCCACACCTGTGGCTGGAATTCACCAATTTAAAAGCCATAGTTTGAAATCACTGGATCGTGATCTGCTCTTCCTGAATATGTGGCGAAATCTGAATGACTTTTAGGGCGTTCGTGAACAGGTTACATGCACACAGAAAATTAACTTACAGCATGGTAAATGAAAGAAACTTCCAGTGCATTGATTTACCTCTTGCAGGTTCATTTGCAGATTACCCATTCCCACAACCAGTCCGCCAATTGTTTATAGTTTGCAAAAACACAAAACCGTGTGTGCACGGCCATTAAAATCCCGACGTGATGTTTCTCACAACTACACAGTCTGCAGGAGGAAACCGACCGAAATGGCAAAACACCGCCACTTTACACACGTTTTTGCGGATTTACAAAGGGGTCGAGACTCTCGGCAAACAAACAGAAATCAGTCGTGTCACAATACACCGGACCACAGCGAGCTGGAACAAAACGATCCAGGCCATGCTAGTCTAGGGATCGCCAGTCCAGACCCATAATTAACTGGAAGCACCCTTTTTAATAATTAGCGCAATTCCGCTTAATGACTAGCAAGCTCGGGGACGTGCATCTGGCAGGAGGGCCGAATGAAATACGGATATATGTGCAACATACGCTTTGCCACACCGCGCTAGACTTCATATATTTTCACTCTGAGGTTGACTTATTTTAACATTTTTTTTATCTCAATATAGTCCTTTTAATTATACACACTACAAATATATGTGGAGCCAGCAGCCATACAGTCTAGTGATCACACTCGTAATGTAAGCAATGCGAGTTGCTCGTTGGTTATAACTTCATTTCAATGGAAACATTTTTCCAACAAATACAACACAGTAAAATTATAAATAATCAAATTTAATACAAGTTAATAAGTCAAATGTACAAATTGATTATTTTGGTATATTTTCGATATTATAACCTGAATACAATTTGACTATTTTTGGCATATTGGCAATTATTTCTCGATTGCAGCAACGGAGTGGCAACGCATTAAAAGGTGAACACGCCATTCACTAACACAGTTAGTATCGTTTTGTCGTTTTATTATGCTTCGAAACTATACATATAAACGGGTTCAATTCTTAGCGCATCCCCACTTGGCGAGGGATGAGTGAGCGTAGCGAGCGAATCCCGAGTAAACAAAGTGTTGCGTCCCAGTGTGCATAAAGTTACCATAAAAGAGAGAGGATAGGCGCCCCTCACCACTAGAAGCTTATAGAATTAGGTGTAAGTTATTAGTTTAAGTGTAGTGTTAAGTTAGAATTCGGTAGAAACAAGATCTAGCTGTAAGGGTGGCACTTTAAATATAATCATTATACAGTCCATTTTGTGTTTAAATTTCCGGTCGAATTGGTTGCGCGTGAAGTGCATCATTTTGATCGTAGATCATTTTTTTGGACCATATAAACTTCGTTTACTCGCTTCGCTCGCTCATCCCTCGCAGAGTGGGAATGCGTTTAGGAATAAATATACCATAAGCTGAAGTAGACACAGCTCGTATCGTTTCATATTTATATTACGCTTTAAATTTTGTAACGAAACGCGTTTTTTGAGTTTTAAGTTCTCGAAGAAAACTAGGGAGGATTATATTAGAGGGGACTCTTTGCGCCTTGTCAATTATAAACTAATTAAAGAACCTTCGTCATCTATTAATGCGAAACCGCTCAATTAGCACGACAATTAGTAAGCACCGCAAAATAAAATCCCGTTTGGACCAAATCAGCTTTTTTTACTCAGGATTCGCTTGCTACGCTCGCTCATCCCTTGCAGAGTGGGAATGCGTTTAAGAATATTTAAGAATAAGTACGCTATAAACTGAAGTAGACACAATTGGTATTGTTTCATATTCATATTACGGTTTGAATTTACGTTTTGTAACGAAACTTGTGCGTTTTAAGTTCTAGAAGAAAACTAGGTAGGAAGAAGGGATCTCTATGGGCATGGTTGATTATAGACTAATTTAAAGAGTCTCTCTGAAACTTTGGTCATCTATATACATGCGAATCCGTTCAGTTGGCAAGGTAATTAGCCTCGTTAAGTAAAATCCCTTTAGGACCAAATAAACTTTGTATACTCGGGATTCGCTCGCTTCGCTCGCTCATCCCTCGCAGAGTGAGAATGCGTTTAAGAATAAATACGCCATTAATTGCAGTACACACAGATGGTATCATTTCACATTTTCATTTTGCTTTAAAGCTTAAAGGAAACCGCTCAGTTGGCATGGCAATTAGTAAGCCTCTCAAAATAAAATCCCTTTAGGACTTCGTTTACTCGGGAGTCCCTCGCTCATCCCTCCCAGAGTGGGAATGCGTTTAAGAATAAATACGCCATGAACTGGGGCACACACACACAGTTTGTATCATTCCGTGTTTTCATTATGCTTTGAAGAAACGTTTTGAAGTGTTTTTTTGGGAGTTTGAATTTTTAGAAGAAAACTAGGAAGGAATATATCAGAGGCGACTCTTTGCGCCTTGTCGATCATAGACTAGTTTAAAGAATCTCTTTGGAACTTTAGCCATCTATATATGCGAAACCGCTCATATGGCATGACAATTACTAAGCGTCGCATTGTAAAATCTTTTTAGGACCAAATAAACTTCATTTACTCGGGATTCGCTCGTTTCGCTCGCTCATCCCTCGTAGAGTGGGGATGCGTTAGAGAATAAACACGCCATGAACTAAAGCACACACAGTTGGTATCGTTCCGTGTTTTCATTATGCTTTGAAGATACGTTTTGAAGCGAAGTATTTTTTGGGAGTTTGAGTTTTTAGAAGAAAACTAGGAAGAAATATATCAGAGGCGACTCTTTGCGCTTTGTCGATTATAGACTAATTTAAAGAATCTCTCTGGAACTTTTGCCATCTATATATGCGCAACCGCTCATATGGCATGACAATTACTAAGCGTCGCATTATAAAATCTTTTTAGGATCAAATAAACTTCGTTTACTCGGGATTCGCTCGCTTCGCTCGCTCATCCCTCGTAGAGTGGGGATGCGTTAGAGAATAAACACGCCATGAACTAAAGCACACACAGTTGGTATCGTTCCATATTTTCATTATGCTTTGAAGTCACATTTTGATGCGAAGCTAAAGCGACTTTTTATGGATTTTTAGAATCTAGTAGAAAACCAAGAAAGAATATATCAGAGGAAACTCTTTACGCTTTGTCGATTGTAGACTTGTTTAAAGTGTCTCTCTGGAAATTTAGCCATCTATAAAAATGAGAAGCCGCTCTATTGGTGTGACAATTAATAAGTCTTGCAAAGTAGGACAAAATGTGCAAGTTTTTTAAAAAATGATCATAATGAAGTCAATTTTTATTGCCAAAATGCGTATGAATTTCGTCCATAAAATTAGGTCTGGTTAATGTAAGTTGATATACTGTTGTTCTTTTATCTTAATCATTTTCAAAGCTGCAAGATCAAAATGCAAATTTCTCTCCTCGAAGTAAACATTGTTTACTGTTATGTACATTATTTTAGCAAAATTTTTAAATGATTGTGCTTGAAATGAAGGTACAAGTGTTGCCCAACAGTGACTTAGAATTAAAGCTAAACTAGCTTCGAACGACAAATGTAGGATTTAGACACTGAAAATTTGAGTGACCAAATCATCTATGAATTTTACTAAAGTTATTGTTCATGAGGCTTTATGGTCAATTTTGATACGTCCTTCCTAACGAAAATTTTCCAACATATTTATAATTTTCAATTTAGTTAAAAATCTGCTTCCGCTTTCAAATTTCCTTTCTTTGTCCACTTAGTGACTATTCGTATGATCATTTGCCAAATTGGTTTTAAAATTTTATGATAATTATAATAAAAGTAATATTAGTGTGTTTTACGGTTGAAAACGCAAAAAACGTATTTTATAACGAACATTTCTAATATTAGATGCGTACCAATTTGGTCTAAACAATGAGAGTAATCCATGAAATTTTATGTACTAGTGCTGGAAGTTTAAAATGAAGCTTTTTTCCACGAGGTAAGAACGATAGCGAGATTGGAAAGCAATGAAGGGCCAGTCTTGCAAAGCTGCGGCTTATAATACACCTTATACTCCAGCTTACATGAAAAATGTTAACAAGTTTTGAGGCCAAGCAAGTAGGACCACATTGGCTATGATTTTTGTAATACATTAGGTTTGCAAGAATATAGTTTAGAAAAATGTATTACTACCAGCCTTTAGATTGAAGAATGTAAATGTCGCAACGAATACGTATAATTAGAGAATCAAATGTAAACAAACGCAGCTGAGAGTCTTGCGACATTTATCACTCGAGGACACTCTTACAAGAGAATAAAAATAAATCTGCTAAAAGTTACAATCAGTGTGTTAAAAGGGGGATCGAAAGAATTTGAAGAAGTATCGCATTTCATACATGCGGATGAAAATTGGTTCCATCGGATGAAAACTTGTGCATCACCAATGGAAATGATCCTAAACGGTTTTGTGAGTCTAAGATTTATAATTAAAACTGTGTTTTTGATCGCTCGACCAACATATTTACAATTATGAATTTCGAATAAAAACTATGCGTTCTATATCAAAATTCCGTTTTTGTCTGTATTGGGGACATATGAACATATGAATCAGTGGATTAGTCATAAAGCAAACAATGTGAGTTCAACCCTTTGACGAGAATTCAATTCATCACAAATTTTAATTAAAACAAAATATGTAATAATATATTTTACTGCTTGGTGAAAACAAAAGAAATAAGCGTCACAAAGCGAGATCGTTATTCACAAACAAATGAATAATGTAATAATTCAAATAACTGCTTGATTAATGTACACTTTTTAAACTTGTTCAAAGCATGCCAAACGTAATTTTATACAGAAGAAGCATCAAAACTAGAAAGTGTGATTTTTAATAATTATGGAGTTAAGTTTTTAGTTTTACTAAATTTTATCGAAATATGTTTGAAATGAAGTTATAAGTCCTCCATAGCTGTGGATTAAAATACACCTTTTACTTCAGCATACACAAAAAAAATGTTAACATATTTTGAAGCGTGGCAAGTTGATTAAGTTTGGAATGTCATAAATGTAGCATTTAGACGCCCACTGTTGAGGCAATAAGAAACGAGAAATCGGAGCCACGGTATCTGACTTTTGTTAAGTATAAAGTTTGCATCCTGAAGAGCCTTGTTAAACGTTATTCAAATGGAAATTGACAAAAATGTAAATCTTATTAACATAAATTATTAGGTTTCTAACGTTTCTAATGAAAATTTTCCAACAAATTTACTGTTTACAAGTTTATATTTATATTATCTCCAAAACTAACTAGACTAAGGTACAAATAATTCAATTATGATTTCTCAAACGGAACTATATTGTCCATATTTTCATATTTCAACAATATTTTTAAATAATTGTGCTTGAAATTTAGATTTGTTAGAAAAACCGAGAATCGTAAAATAAATGTAACATAGTAACAAGTAACCAGTAAAATCTTCAATAACTCAATTTTTATATTTATGTAAGTCAAACCAACTGAAATCAGGTGTTAACAAGAACATAAAGTCTCTTCAAAGTATCCCTACCTTAAGTTAACATTACACGTACTTTATAAACAGCGTTTTAACTTAAAAAATCGTCCTTACCTAGAAGGATGAATTAATTAATCATTTCAATCTCAGGTTTTAAATAAATTTAGTTCAGAAATATGTTGTATCTGGATTTAGGATATGTGGGACTTTAAATATAATTATTTTTTTAAAACTCACGCTAAATTGATACAATCCTGCAAACGTGAAGGGGAAATAATACTAATCGGATGCACCCATCACCAGCACCTCAAAGATTTAAGGGTGTAAAAGTCGGGATGAATAAGCAGATAATCAAATGTTAGTTAACAAAAGATCCTTTTCGACAAAGTTAAAATTCACACTCGATATGTTAAAAGGAGAATCGAAAAATCTGTGTTCGCTATCAACTATTCAATGAGAATATAGTGACGTATTTTACTATTTGTTACAAAAAAAATAGCATTTTATTGCTAAAATGTGTAAGGATATAAATATAAGATTGGTTTAGGAAATTTGATACTGTTGTTAAAAGTCTTGATAGTATTTACAAAATTACAATAGGAAAATGCAGAATTATTATCTTGTAAAGAAACATTGAATGAAATAACTGCTTGATTGATGTAACACACTTTTTAAACTTGTTCGAAACATGCCAAACGCAATTTTATTCAGAAAAAAGAAACGAAACTACATGGTAAGAGTATTATGATTTTTCATTATTATGTAGATATTTTTTTTGGTTTTACAAAATATTAAAGAGTTGTGTTTGAAATGTAGAAAAATGGGGTTATTTGATGAAATTTGGCATATTGAATACAAGTTTTTTATTTTTGTAATATCTCAAAAACCTGCTAAGCAAAAGGCATATTTTTTACTTCTTAAACTAATTTTATAACTCTAGACTGTAAAGCAAAAATAAATTAATTATGACTTCATTTACCGGACTTTACTGTTATGTAAATATTCTGATATTTCGACAAAATTTGTAAATAATTGTGCTTGAAATGAAGTTACACGTTTTGCCAAACAGTGGCTTGGAATTGTCACTGAGCAAGTTTTGAATGACAAACGCGGCATTTAGACGCTCAAATTTGGGTTTGTAAGAAACACTAAGAGCTGCAAATTTCGTGACGAGTTTATCTGTACATTCTTAATTTTTCTATCGGTCAATTTAGCAACATTAGCATTTCAAGGATGTAATTTAAACTAACTTATAATCAGTTGTTAGCAATTACTTGTTTGCAGTATGCCTTCTAAAAAAACCTCTTACCCTTTAAGGTATCAAATTAATCGAGGATTTTTTAAGAATCGTTTTTGAACCTATAAAATGAAAGATAAACGATTATCATTTTGAGGACGCTTTTATGAGAGAATCTGAGTAAAATTTTTCATTCAGTTTGCTAAAAGAAAGACGAAATGTATTTCAAAAATGGTTATTGTAAGCCCTGCGTTCTTTTCATAATTACTTCATTAGTGACTATTGGGATCTACAATATAAATATGACTAAATTTCTGGATCGGTAAAAGTTCTACATAGCCTTCATCAAAATCAACCTCAAATCCTAGTAAATTAAACAAAATGATGTAAGACTGAGGAATAAAACCACTTTTCTACAATTGGATAGAGTGTGACCTATGAGGACAGTGAATGTTGACTAAATTGAAACAATGGAAGTGATATTCTACAATGTTCTATCTTTTCTTACAAAATAAACTCTGCAATCAACAAAACTAAGACTTTTGCACAGACGCTGCAAATCGGTACAGCAACAATCTCATAGAATTATCCGATCGGCGAACCAGAAATACAAACTCGGCACGAATTTAGATTGATTTAATATAAGTGGCAAGTTATTGAACGTTGATTGGTAAGTGTATTTGGTATGTCAACACGATGGCTCAAAAGTCCTGGAAATTCTATAACGTAACGTCTTGAATGGCAGTGGTCATTTTTTAAAAGCATATTTGACAGACTAGCTGTCTTTCCTTTATACAGCAGGAGAATCCGGAAGGCTAACAAGCGAACAAGGTTTTCAATGCAGAAAGAATTTGCTATCCGTCATCCTAAATCTCGTTAGGCCGGGCAACAAAATCGCAATAAACAACCCTGAAATCCGCAACACGGTACGTATGAGAGCGAAAAATATGCCCCAAAGGGCGAATAATGCAATTTGCGCTGCAATCAATCGCGTTTTGATTTGGCGATAACACTTTTTTCGAATGCTTGCTCTCGAATTTCGGATGTATGGATAAACGGATAGATGGATGCGCCGCGCCAGGCCGTGTTTGTCAAAAAAATGATAAATCAAGCGCCCAAATAATTTGACTCTGCTAATACGCGTTGCATTGGGGTGAGCTCTGCAAATAGGATTTCAATTTTTAGTTGGAAAACTGGTATGAGTAATCAATCTAATTTCTGTACTCGTTTTGGCGAATATTAATTTTTTTCTAGAGGAATCCCAACGCAGAAAACTTAGACTTATGCTACTTACTTGATGATGATTCGGAGATTGTCGTACGGTTTCCCATAATATGTTTATGCCAAATGCGATTTCCCTATCCCCCCTCGCTTTTCTAGGCTCGCGTGTGACGAGCGAAACACCAACGCACAACTCGCTTATTAAAAGTTTACTCAGGTTCGTAACTTGTAATGGAGTTTAAAACAGACCCCGCAGTCTAAATAATTATGTACGTATATACGGACGCAAATACCGCACTTTCAGGTTGTGAATCTATCCTTCTCCACACTTATTCCAGAATCTCTCAGCTCCGACGTCCCTCGCCTCACGTCTTCCGCATCCTCTCGCCTATTTGGGCTCCTTTCAGCAAATGCTTAATCTAGCCACATTTCCTATCGACATCCTCCCTATTTAATTTTTTTTAAATTTACCAGTCAACGCTCAGACATCCATCGCAAGTAATGCACAAGCGTTCCGACAAGAGCGCCACATTCAAATTTCCTGCCATTTTGCCGATAGATAAATCACTAACAAGGTTCGATATTAGGAAAATCAGATTTGGTACGCTTACGAAGGAAATCTAGACTTACATTCTCTTGCCTCTTTTACAATTTTAAGCCTCTGTGTTTATGTTGGTTTGTCAATGTGAAAATACTAAATATTAAATCATATTGGCTCATTCAAGTTCATAATTCAAATGATTATATTTCTAGTACGTAAGGAAGTGCAAACGTAGATTAGAATCAATCCCAATAAGTTGGCTTGCAAGATGAGATTTGTTTATCAAAAATGATTATATGCTACAAATGGGTGTTTGTATTTTATAAAACGACATTTCCGTTAGTTCATCCAAGTATGAAGAAATATATTAAAATGTCTAAAATTGCAGCTGCAGCACCACTAATAAGCAATTGCTTATTAGTTAATTTGAATTTTTACTTGTTTTTTATCTGCTGGTCTGATAGTGCTATTACATTCGAATTTTGAGGTTTGTGAGATCACCGGTAGTACCTGTTTACCTACACGGTTTTAAAATGTTTTCAAGTAATCTAGCCGTTAAAGTAGAGCTATCGAGTTGAAATTTTGTACGCATCACAAATTCTACGAAAAAATAATAGCTACAAAATTTAAACATGACCAGCGCGACAAAAGTGCAATTTTTGATTTTTCTAAACTTTATCATAAGTAGACTATGAAATCAAATCACTGCTAAATGTTATAAAATTGATTATAACAGCAATTTTGTGTTGAAAAAGTGTGAATTTACCGTCATATATTTGATTTTTCCTCAATCCAAGGGAACAACTTTGGACTGTAAACTGAAACTGAATCTCAACATAAGAATAAAATCATTCAAGAAAATGAAGTTTTCTTCTATCACCTGCAAAATGTATAAGCTGCGCTTTCGGCGCAGCCGCTTCGAGCTTCGCTCTTCAATTAAAAGCGTCAATCTAAGCTTCTAACATCCAAAAACATTCCGCTCTTAAGAGCGAAAACCTACTTTTCTAACACTCGGCTACCGGGTCAGTAACATTTAATCAAATGAACCTAAAAGAAATGTACCGAAAACAAATAAAGCCATTATGGTATTTAATAAAATGTCTTAATTGGCGCTCTTAGTAGGAGAATGTTTCGGGATGTTAGAAACTTTAGTTCTTTGAAATTTATGGGGTTTTCTTTAAGCTTAAGGCCTACATCATATACACTACTAAGAATGGGGAAACTAATACAATAAATAAAATTTTAGCTGAAGTCTGCAGCTCCACTAAACAATTTTAATTCTACTTTGGTTTTTCACTTGACCGTATTTCTGTATATAATTACTTACACACAAAAATAGTTGTGGAAATTTGATAGCTATTTCATAGTTTCTATTAAAATTAATATATAATTTAGTCATATAGTTGCTTGCTCCCTAACTGAGAGGATTTTGTTCATTAACTCTTATGCATTTATTTCAAGTCGTGTAATCGCATGGATTTTAAGAGAACGTGGATATCGAAAGGGCTCAGTTAGAAAAATAGTTCCTCAGATAACGTTTTGTCTATCAGGGATAAATTTAAGTTACAAATAGTCGCCTTCAACAATGGAAATGGCATTGAAACGTTTCTACATCTGCTATATGTTTGATAATTATATTAATTTATATCCTATTACTATACAAAATTTAAACATGACCAGCACATCGAAAGTACAATTTTTGAAATTGTAAAATTCTATATTAAGTAGGCTATGAAATGAATTCAGTGCTAAATATTATAAAATTCACTATAACAAGTAGTTTTGTGTTGGAAAAGTGGGATTTTGCCTCAATCTAAGGGAACAACTTTGGACTGTAAACTAAAATTGAATCTCAACATAAGAATAAAATCATTCAAGAAAACGAAGTCATCTTCTATCATCTGCAAAAAATACAAGCTGCGCCTTCGGCGCAGCCGATTCGAGCTTCGCTCTTCTATCAAGAGCGTCAATCTAAGCTTCTAACATCCAAAAATATTTCGCTCTTGAAATCCTCAACCTGCGTTTTTAACATTCACAAAACATTCAGCTACTAAGGCAGTAACCTCTTATCAAATGAATCAAAATTACTTCCGCAAAAATAGTAGGAATTTGATAGCTATTTCATAATTTCTATCAAAATTACAATATAATATAGTTATGTAGTTGCTTGCTCTCTAACTAAGAGGATTTAGCTCTTTTAACACTTACGCATTTACTTCCAGTCGAATAATCACGAGGGTTATAAAAGGACGTGGATATTGAAAAAAATCAATTCGAAAAAGAGCTCATCAGATGACGTTTTGTCTATTAGATATTATTTTAAGTTGCAAATCTTCAACAGTGGAAATGGCACTGAAAAGTTTCAGTATCTGTTACATGTTTGCTGATTATATTAATTTCTTGTTCTACTACTATACAACATTTAAATATGACCAGCACATCCAAAGTGCATTTTTTTTTAATTTCAAAATTCTATATTAAGAAGGCTACGGAATCAGTGCTAAATATTATAAAATTGACTATAATAATAGGTTTTTTGTTGAAAAAGTAGAATTATACCGTTATAATAAAATCATTCCAGAAAACTAAGTTTTCTTCGATCATCTGCAAAAAGTATAAGCTGCGCCTTCGGCGCAGCCGCTTCGAGGTTCGCTCTTCAATTAAGAGCGTCAATCTAAGCTTATAACATCCAAAAGTATTTCGCTCTTAAGAGCCTCAACTTAAATTTCTAACATTCAGAAGACATTCAGCTCCAGAGTGAGTAACGTTTTATCAAATGAACCTTAAAGAAATGTTACGACAATGGAATTGATTCACGTTTTACCACATGAAGCCATTATGGTTTATAATAAAAGGTCTTAGTTGACACTCTTAATAGCGGAATGTTTCTGAATGTCAGAAGCTTTAGTTGTTTCAAATTTGGTAGGTTTTATTTAAACTTAAAGCCCGTATGTATACATACATCATACACACTACTAAGAATAAAATTTTAGCTGAAGTCTGCAGCACCGCTGATCAATTTAAATTCTACTTTTGTTTTTACTTGATTATATTTCGGTATAATATGATTACTTTCGTAAAAATAGTTGTAGAAATTTGATAGCTATTTCATAATTTCTACAAAACTTACACTATAATTTAATCATTTAGTTGCTTGCTCCCTAACTGAGAGGATTTTGTTCTTTTAATACTTACGCATTTATTTCCAGTGGAGTAAGTAATCACGTGCATTTTAAAAGGACGTGGATATTGAAAGGGCTCGGCTTGAAAAAGAGATCATTTTGTCCATCAGAGATTATTTTAAGTTGTAAATAATCGCCTTCAACAATGGAAATGACATTGAAAAGTATCAACAGCTGCTGTATGTTTGATAATTATATTAATTTATATTCTATTACTATAC
>JAWQRO010000266.1:0-45334 GCA_033557835.1 Helochares maculicollis
ATATTGAAAGGGATTTTTTGTTTTGTTATTATTAATCGCAGGTGCGCGAAGAACGCTTAGACATAGCTTCATCTTGACCATTGAGCTAAGAGTGGATAAAAATGATACAAGTTGAGAAAAAAATCACTTTTTCATAATGTGATCACTTACAGTAAATGCAAGCAGAGCCAAAATCGTACATGTGCGGCAATTATTATGGCTGCTACAAGCATTTGCGTGTTAGTATCAATTTAACTTTTGCAATTGAAAGCGATCATAAGGTTTCCTAAATCTGCAGTTTTATAAAATCCGATTTAGTTGCGGTAGTGAATCTTCTAAACTGCATTCGCTTGCATTCACTTGCAAAACTGAAAAGGGCGAGTCTCACAATTCGTGAAATAAGCCCATTCAATAGGAGGGGCCACCTCATTTGTTTCTACGTAAGTGCCCAGCGTTGTTCATTAACGAACACGAGAGAATCGGAAACAAAACCCATCTGGTATAAACAATTCTAGCGCCGAGCAAGCGAGAAGAAAGAGCGCTCTTATTTTAGGTCACTTCTAGCTTCCCGTTAGACTCTCAAATTACTGTATAATTTAAGAATCAATGAGAGCCGTGGAAATAACGAACCTTTTCATTTATTTTCCTACGTTTTGACCCAGAAACTGCGCCTGCATCTAGCACTTATCCATTCATCATCTTCCCAAGTGAACTTGATAAACCTTACCAACGCAGAAAAATTTCCTGTAGTCATTTTTAATCACTACGCGCGGGGATTTTAGTGATTTCTTACGAAATATTTATGTCACAAAGTAAATATGTATTTCCTTGATAACAATTTTAAGGCGTACGCTTGGCCCATAAGAGTAGCTTTGCATCACCAAATGCAAGTTGTGCCAAAGCATAACATCAACGCTGTATGTTGAATTGAGCAATTAAGCGATAAAAGTATTAAATGAAAGGTCAGCAAAGCAAGTTTAATCGAACAAAAGACTCTATTAAGAGTCCAGCGGGTATTTTATGGCGACTTACAAACGATATGAACGCGCAGCCCTACGTGTGTGAACACAGATTAAACTGCATGTAAACATGAAAGATGTATTCGAATGCATTTTTAAAAGGTTATTCCCGAGGTTAACTGCTCAGCTAATAGATGTAATTCTATAAAACGGCTGATTAACTTTATGACCTAATCGTTTGGTATTCTAATTTATTACTGAGCCTACAACGAAGGGATGGGGCTTGTTTAGGACGATGCAAGACCCATAAAACAACATCTTTAAAAACGCGTCTTAAAAGCATTTTGTCAAGATAAATTTAGAGGCCGCTCTATTTCGAATTGCCGAGCCATGGTTTGAGGATGACAACGATTCTTCCATTATTGCTTTAATTTAGTTTTAAGTGAAGTTGAGGCCTAAAAATGATTTTAGCCGAACTACATCGACGTATCAAATTCTCAACACAATCATTTCTTGGAAAGGTATGGCAATCTCTTATTTGTGTACTCTGCCCTGGGATTTCTCCTTAGTCAATCCAAAGCAAATTGAGGCATTTTAAATGCAATCTTAGGCTATACACGATTCGTTGAATAATAAAAAACATTGATTTTATTGACTGAAACCGAGCTTATCTCAAACACAGCTCCATGGTTTTGAGATTTTTGCAAATGCAGGTGATAATTCGCTTGGGGTCAAGTCTGGGTTATAAGGTGGGTGCGATGTAATCTCCCATCCCAGCTCTCGGAGCTTCTGGCGCGTTGTTGAAGATATATCCGCCTTGGCGTTGCGTTGATGGAATACAACACCCTCCCTTTGGGCCGATTGTTGAGACCCAGATCTGGGCTATACGGCGGGTGCGACATAACTTTCCATCCAAGTTCTCAGAGCTTCTGGCGCGTTGTTAAAGATATATTCGCCTTGGCGTTGCACAACACCCTTTTATGGGCCAATAATGCACACCCAGATTTTGGCTATACGGTGGGTGGGATATAACTATATATCCAAGTTCTTAGAGCTTCTGGCGCGTTGTTGAAGATATATCCGCCTTGGCTTTACACAACACCCTTCCTATGGGCCAACTGTGGACACTTCTCGTCGACCGCTTGCTTCAGTCTGAGCAGTTGATGACAATGTAGGTCCGAATTGAATGATTGGTCCGAGGGGGGCAGATCACGTTGCATCGTCAATTTACTGCACCCATTATATTTATCGAGCGCTTAGGCATAGCGCGCGGGAATAAAAACAAGGCCTTGTTTATATAGAAAATAAAACATTGTAAAGCCTAATTTTAGTCTGAAAAAATAAGAACATTCACTCTTTTCACCCCATCGAATTGATATGATAGTGCCTGGAATTATTCGTTGTAGTTTTAGCAACCAGAATTACTGTTTTAATTGCACGTAGTGGTGATATGCCCCGTCGCGAAGCAGTTGCAGCATCGCCGTCAAATTTTGATATAGAGCACACATTTCATCGTATTATTTCTGAATTAAATTGATTTAGTGTCGCCGCTTTTTGATTTCGATTTATAGCTCGTTTTACTTCTTTGTGACCAAAAAGATCCATTTCTTGACCCATCCCATTGCAGCCTAGGGCTTGGTTATCCTTATCCGCGCTTCCGTCGAGCATTTTGAATAGCGTTTTTAGACTCAAGATACATTTTTTGGAGGCGTTATGCTCATTATTTACATCTGGAGCTTCTTCTGTGTATTCTAGCAACTGTAAACATATAAATATATACATTGAAGCAACTGTAAATTATAAAAATTGCATCTTTTGTTATTATTTTCGTATCGTATGTAGTGGTTTGTTAAGTTGTTATTAATCGCAGGTACTTGTGTGCAGTACATTTATTTATACGAAAATTTTGGGTGGAGACACTCCAGATTTTCTCGATTCGGTTGCAGCAGAATTGATAAATTGCGCGAAGAACGCTTAGACATAGTTTCAGCTTGACCATCGATGTAAAAATGGATAAATATGACAAAAGTTGAGAAAAAATCAGTCACTATTGCACCATGTGATCACTTACAGTAAATGCAAGCAAAGCCAAAATCGTACATGTACGGCAATTCTCATGGCTGCTACAAGCATTTGCGTGTTGGTATCAATGTATATATAATATATAAGAACGTTCACACTTTTCATCCGATCGAATTGATATGATAGTGCCAGCAATTGTACGTTACAGTTTTAGTAACCAGAATTACTGTGTTAGTTGCACGTAATGGTGAGATGCCCCGTCGCGAAGCAGTTGCAGCATCGTCGTCAAATTTTGATATAGAGCACATATTTCATCGTATTATTTCTGAATTAAATTGATTTAGTGTCGCCGCTTTTTGATTTCGTTTTATAGCTCGTTTTAGTTCTTCGTGACCAAAAAGATCCATTTCTTGACCCATTCCATTGTAGCCTAGGGCTGGGCTATCTTCATCCGCGCTTCCGATGGGCATTTTGAATAGCGTTTTTAGACTCTAGATACATTTTTTGGGGGCGTTATGCTCATTATTTACATCTGCAGCTTCTTCTGTGTATTCTAGCAGCTGCAAATATATTTGCACAGGCCCATGATTCACAGAAATTTTGATAACAAATCCTGGAAATACATACATGATCTCCCAACCTAATATTTATTTAAGAGAATCGATAATATTTGTGCGACAAAAACGCAACGATTTACGGCAATGTTGATATATTGCGATCCAATAATAATTATTTAATTAATATATTTTGGTAAGATATTTTCGCGGTGATCTTACGAGTAATCTAGATAAGTATATTGTACTTGAGTTATTTGTGTATCAATTGGTTTAATCAGTAATCCTTTAGCTTACCACATCTACGACTAAATAGGAAAATATAGTAAATTGTTAATATCCATTTAAGCTCATAGTATGAGAATATTTTATGCGAAATAAAATAAGTCATACGGCTCTTAAAGCTAAGATATGAAAATGTCGTTTATCAATTTGGGCTTGTTACCAGTTTTATTATCACAGCGGATATTCCTGTTGGGCAGGCAATGTTGCGTACGCTTGTTAAATATCTACAATTATTTGTGTTCTGACCGCGCTGGAGGCATGGGTATCATTTTTAGTTAATTGTAATGATAACGCAAAACTAATTTGTTTTCGGAAAAATCCAGGCCCAACCCAAAGATTACTAAATCTCTGGTATTTTGAAACTCCAATATCTCTCAACACAATTGTCAATTCACAACTGGCAGCTACTGGATATTGAATATTATTAATTTTAATAGACTGTTTTATTTGTAATCGTTTATGATAATTTTTATGTTAATATTTTAATCCAATGATACCGAATGTTGCGTGGCCGCTGCTCAAAAGCCGTGAGCTAAATTTTAGTCGAAACAAATGAGCACCAATCTTGGGCGTTTTTCGCTTTACATTTGTTTTATTCGCCAAGATCCATCGACTGGGCGCATTGCTTTATATTCCCAAATGACATAAACCTGACCAGGCCACTCCATATTCAATTTCACGTTGCCCGACTCTACTAAAGCATTAATCATAACTTGCCCGGTGGTGTTTTGTTTACAATTGTCTTTTCCCTTCATGCAAAATATTTGTGCCAACTGAACAATCTCATCGTGGCATCCCGATTCCAAACCGTTCCCTTGGTTATCCCTCTGGCCATCGTTTGCCCATCAAATACAGTTCATATCCACTGCTGTCCCCCTGTCCACATCGCCATTTTGATAAATATGAGCCCTCTCGATTACATTGTTTGTTTGGAAGGCACTTCATTAAAAAGCTGTCTCCGACAGGGAAAAGGCGATGGCTCGAAGGACCAAATGCCCGTTTGATCTAAATTTGAAATTGTTTCACAATAACGTTGAATTGATAAAAAAATCAAAGTTATTCAAACAATTGATTCCTTGCTATCGCGGGGCGGATATTCGAAACCAGTCATGAGGTGCGACGTTATTATAAAATAAATGGAACGCAAGGAAAAGTAAAAGTAATTTTTTATCGCGAATTTTTTTATAGCGGTCGCACTATGAGTAGCAATCTCGAAATTAAATAATTTAACGCCCCATAAAACCGCGTGCGAATTGTGCCGCTAGTTTCTTCATTACATAACCCATTCTCTGGGATCTCGCTAAGAGAAAAATTCACTTTTATGTCGCTTGCCGCTGTTGCATCGGTGTCAAGTCCGTGCCACGGGTGCACTGACTTCTGTATTCTCATAGATAAAACAGCCATACGCAATGACAATGTCCCCGGAGTTGAGTCTCCTGCTTCTGCTACTCAACTCGCGAACTTCCGGCCTGGTAAGCAGCACCGGATGCAAGCGCAAGAGAGGGAAAAGAAGGTCGAGTGCGCTCACTTCCACGGACATACGCGAAAGATGAATTTTTGATCGAAATAATGATCGTCTATTTCTGTTGTTTCAGATATTACTCATCGAGCCGGGGCATTATCGCAGAGATAAACAGGCAAAACCTTTTCTTTTCGATAATCCACTGGGATTAATTAAATATGTGCCATAATGTAGATAAGATAGTGGAGGAAATTCATTGAGAGCAAAATAGAATGATGATATAGTCTCGCTGTTGGATTTGGAATCGACTCATCAAATTGACGATGGCTGCGAAGAAAACGAAACATAAAATGGATGGCGGCCCCAACAGAGCGCTCATCAACCTGTGTAGTTTTTTAGTGACTTTGTGTGCTATTGGGGCTGTAGTTACAGTGGTGGATGGTGGTTCGTTCTCGAGGAATTTGACTGAAATTAGTAGGAGGCTCGACAAAAAATTAGAGAAGATTCTGGAGGACATCGTGATCGAGTACCAGGAAATCGACATCAATGCGACGTACCACAGCAACACCAAATTCAACCCTAAGGGAATGGGAGGATTGTACAACTTGACCAGCCTCTTCATGAATTGGACCATTCCGCTTGACTTCATACCAAAAGGTTTGCATTTTTTTATCGTTACCTAGACCTATGTCGATTATTTATTTATTTGCGGTACTGACGGCATTATTTACAAATGTACAATTTGTTATCTCTGCGTCACTTTAATTCTACTAATCAACCGACTTCCTTGTCAGGAGCTGATCTGACTCTGCCTTGCTGTCTTCTGCGGATCTTCTTGTAAAAAGAGGCTTCCCTGCCCCTATCTGAGGGTGGCCGTTGAAGACGACGTTTCCACGGCTCTCACTCAATGGGCCCCGACAATACAACACCTTTCGCGCCCATACTCAAAATCTCTCCTGCTCTGTTTATGACATTGTCCATGTTTCACAGACGTATGTGATTGTCAGCGCTTTGTATATCCTAATTTTTGCACCTTTGGGAACGTTTTTGTTCTCAATCGAGTATTAACAGCGGTTTCCAGATATTATTTTAATTTGGAGCTCTTCTCTATTTCTGAACTTGCATGAAAATACAGTTCTGGGAACCCCTTTACCTTATTAACTTGTAAATGTTTCCTTTGTTATGAGCACTTCCTGACAATCCATTGGTAAATTTCTCGGCGGACCATTCCATGTATTTGTGTTCAACTTATTTGTGTATAATCTCTGGTTTGGTCCTTTTCTTCGAGTCTCTTTACAAGTTCGGGTCTATTTCAAACCAGAATCATCAAATCGTCAGCAACTGTCTACATTATTTACAAATGTACAATTCCTTATCTGTGCGTTACTTCAGTTCTACTAACCTACCGACTTCCTTGTCAGGAGCTGAACTGACTCTGCCTTGCTGTCTTCTGCAGATCTTCTTGTAAAAAGAGACTTTCCTGATACTTGCTGAGAGTTGCCGTTGATGACGTTTCCACGACCCTTACTCAATGGCCCCCAACCTTTCGCACCCATACTCAAAATCTCTCCTGCTCTGTTTTTGACATTGTCCATGTTTTACATACATATGTGATTGTCAGCGGTTTGTATATCTTGGTTTTTGCAACTCTAGGAATGTTTTGTTCTCAATTATTTATTTACAGAACATGTCCAGTGGTTTCCAGATATTATTCTAATTTGAAGCTCGCCTCCATTTCTGAACTTGTTTGAAAATACTGTTCTTGTAACCTCTTTACCTTATTAACTTGTAAAAGTTTCCTTTGCAATGAACACTTACCGATATTATCCTTTGTTAAATTTCTTGCCGGACCATTCCATGTATTTCTCTTTAACTTATTTGTGTATAGTATCTGGTTTCGCTGCTTTTCTTCGAGCCTCTTTACAAATTCGGGTCTACTTCTAGCCAGAATCATCAATTCGTAAGCAACTGACTACATCATTTTCAAATGTACAATTTATTATCTGTGCGTCACTTCAGTTCTACTAACCAAACGACTTCCTTATCTTGAGCCGAACTGACTCTGCCTTGCTGTCTTCTGCGGATCTTCTTGTAAAAAGGGGCTTTCCTGATCCTTGCTGAGGGTGGCCGTTGATGACGGCGTTTCCTCGACTCTCAGTCAATGACTCCCCAACAATACATCTCCTGACATTATCCATTGGTAAATTGCTTGCCGGGCTATTCCATGTATTTCTCTTCAACTTATTTGTGTATAATCTCTTGTTTCGTTCCTTTTCTTCGAGCCTCTTTACAAGTTCGGGTCTACTTCTAGCCCGAATCATCAATTTGTAAGCAATTGACTACATCATTTTCAAATGTACAATTTATTATCAGTTCTATTAACTAAACGACTTCCTTATCTGGAGCCGAACTGACTCTGCCTTGCTGTCTTCTGCGGATCTTCTTAAAAATAGAGGCTTTCTTGATACTTGCTGCAGGTAGCCGTTGATGACTGACATTTTCCATTGGTAAATTTCTTGCTGGACCATACCATGTATTTGTCTTCAACTTGTTTGTGTATAGTCACATATTTTTGTATAAACTCTGGTTTCGTTCCTTTTCTTCGAGCCTTTTTACAAGTTCGGGTCTAATTCTAGCCAGAATCAGCAACTGACCACATTATTTACAAATGAACAATTTCTTATCTGTGCCTCACTTCAGTTCTACTAACCAACCTATTTTCTTGCCAGGAGCTGAACTGACTCTGCCTTGCTGTCTTCTGCGGATCTTCTTGTAAAAAGAGGCTTTCTTGATAGTTGCTGAAGGTAGCCGTTGATGACTGACATTTTCGATTGGTAAATTTCTTGCAGGACCATAGCATGTATTTGTCTTTAATTTGTTTGTGTATAATCACTTGTTTTTGTATAATCTCTTGTTTCGTTCCTTTACTTCGAGCCTCTTTACAGGTTCAGGTCTACTTCTAGCCAGTATCAGGAAATCGTCAGCAACTGACTACATTATTTACAAATGTACAGTTTCTTATCTGTGCGTCACTTCAGTTCTACTAACCAACCGACTTCCTTGTCAGGAGCTGAACTGACTCTCTCTTGCTGTCTTCCGCGGTTTCCACATACAATTCTTATTTGGAGCTCGTCTCAATTTTTGACCTTGCATGAAAATAGTGTTCTTGGAACCTCTTCACCTTATTAACTTTATTTCCATTGCTATGAGCCCCTCCTGACATTATCAATTGATCAATTTTTGCCGGACCATTCCATGTAATTGTCTTCAACTTATTTGTGTATAGTCTCGCGTTTCGTTACTTTGCTTCGAGCCTCTTTACAAGTTCGTGTCTTCTTCTAGCCAGAATCATAAAATCGTCAGCAACTGACTACATTATTTACAAATGTACAATTTCTTATCTGTGCGTCTCTTCAGTTCTATTAACCAACCGACTTCCTTGTCAGGAGCTGAACTGACTCTGCCTTGCTGTCTTCTACGGATCTTCTTGTAAAAAGAGGCTTCCCTGACCCTTGCTGACGGTGGCCGTCAATGACGACGTTTTCACGACTCTCAGTCAATGGCCCTCAACATTTTGCATCTATACTCCAAATCTCTCCTGCTTCGGTTTTGACATTGTCCATGTTTTACATACATATGTGATTGTCAGCGCTTTGTATATCTTGGTTTTTGCTACTCTAGGATTGTTTTTGTTCTCAATCGTCTATTTACGGAACGTGTACAGTGGTTTCCAGATATTATTCTAATTTGGAGCTCACCTCCATTTCTGAACTTTTATGAAAATACTGTTCTTGGAACCTCTTTACCTTATTAACTTGTAAAAGTTTCCTTTGCAATAAACACTTACCGATATTATCCTTTGTTAAATTTCTTGCCGGACCATTCCATGTATTTGTCTTCAACTTATTTGTGTATAGTCTCTTGTATCGCGGCTCTTCTTGGAGCCTCTTTACAAATTCGGGTCTACTTTTAGCCAAAATCATCAAATCGTCAACAACTGCTAGATATTGGTGTTTTTATGGTAAATGAGGCCCGATCTATGAATGTTTGCCTCCAGTTTGGTGATCGGGAGTAGTATGTTGAAAAGAAGCGATGGCAGCATGTCCGTCTCTTGTAACCCTCTGACACCAAACCTCTCAGTTAGTCGTTTAATTTGGCTCTGTTTTCAATTTTGCCAATGTTAATAAAGCTGAGAGTGTAAAATTTCGTAAATTGAAACAGTCCTGTAGAGTTGCTATTTAAATTTAGATCATTAATTGATGTAACAAAGAGGTGCAATCATGAGCTCTACATTCAAAATAAGTTGTCCACACATCTGAATAGGGATGCTTTTAGTTGAGAGAATTCTGCAGGGGTCAAAATAGAGCTGATGGTGCCGGATCAGGGGAACACGGCCGGTGAGGCAAGACATCCCAATCGAACTGTAATAATTTTTAGGTGGTTCCTAATGACTCATGTGTGCGGACGTGTCCTGTTAGAGAACTACCTGAAAACGGTTGACCAATTTCGGCTGCTTTTTGTCGCTAGCTTGGACATGCGGTGCGCCAAATAAATGCGGGCCCAACAAGTTTAGGCCCAAACCGCTGAACCGAAGAGAATGAAATTGCTTGGATATGTAACGAGTAAGGAAGGAACTATTGGAATTCCGCTTCTAAGGATTTGAAAATTGAGGTTGAATGTTTTGAAACAACTCTAATATCTCAAAAACTGTAAACGCTGCAGACTTGCAAATTAATTTTTAGCATCTCCATTCAAAATTAAGGAACCCACTTTATAACCTGACTTTTCATAATTTATCTAAACACTCTCAAATGTTTTTTGCTTCCGTTTTTTGTTGGAGATGAGTTGTACCCAATAATCATAAAAATGCACGATGGCTGCAATTCGAAGTGGAATCATCAACTAACTAGTAGTGATGAATAAGAACAATCCATGCTAATTCAGGCTAGCGAAGCTGAGGGGGGGATTAGCATGAGAATATTATAAAGATGAGTTAATGGCCAATCGGTTGCATTGCGACATACGTCCACGCATCGAAAAATAAAACGCTAAACAAACAGCTTCAGCCGAACATATGTGTCCCACATTGAAGAAGAACTACAAAATAAACAAAACGGCGAACCGAAGTCTGCGATCGGCTCGCGGGGCTTGTACCATCGTTTAACGAATACTGGATTAATCGTCCATTAAGGCATATTTATAAGCTCTACAAATTGCGTATATGGGCGGTGGATCCTGCAGTCAGCGCTCAAAAATTAATCTTTTGTTTGCATTGCTTTTATTATTGGCACATTAACTAATTTAGGTTAGTTACTCGCGGCGGCGTGAATCACTGCAAACTTCTCAAGCTGAACAAATACCGCAGTAACTAGCAGAGGACAAAACAGGAAAACGATATCAAATTTTAATTTCCTTTGTACGCAAATATTTTTGTTTTGGACTCCAGAAAATCCCAATTATTTTATAGACGTTTATTTATTTATTATTTATTTTATCGGAGCGCACCACAGCCTACTTTTTACCAATCCGGCGTAACTCATACATGTTAACATCATCGGCATCGCGGAAAAATTCGTCATTCTCTGTATTAAATTGCATCTCAAGGTTTTCCGTTACTTCTACAAGTTTGTGGTTTGAACGGCTAACGGACAACCTGCACTGCGGTTACGCTTTTGACGTCTTGCTGATGAATCAGATAAATAGCAAAGCGGCGATAATCGAAGGCTGACCAGAAAAAATCGTGTATAGAGCGGACCAATTACTATGTGAATCAAAAAATTGGGTTTTTACCGTTACTATCGTAGCGTGAAATTGACAATATCATTTTGACAAACCTAGGTGGATTATTTGTACTTACATTTAAACTGCAATTACGATAATCAGCAATTGTGTTTTAATCAATGTATCTAGATTTTAGATGTTCTATTTTAAAGTTCAGGAGATTAAAATCACCGTTCATAGATTTGATGGACATAAAATTCATTTCAACGCTATCTATTTCGGTCTTCCTGCTATTTGTGAGGGTTTGACGATGTACGAGGTGTGTTCAATAAGTATCGCGAATTTTGAATTTTCGCGGGCTACGTATATTCGAATTTCGATTTTTTTGTGGCGTTATGTTGGTACTCATGTCTCTCACTTATAGCGACAAGTTCGACCATTTTGAATGTTCAGGTAATTGTTGACAGCTGCTTTGCTTGCACGTGTTTTGGCTCGTCTTCGATTTTTACCTATTCAAAAAAATTAATCGAAGAACCTGTATCAATAAAATTTTGTGTGAAAAACGAAATTAAGTGGGCGGATGCATTCCATATGTTGACTGGCATACGGAGAAGCTACCTTGGACCGAAGTAACGTTTATCGGTGGTACAAAATGTTCTCAGAAGGCCGAAAAGATGTGAACGAGCACTTTAACAACAGACGAAAAAATTGATGAAGTGAAGAAAATGGTATTGGCCAATCGTCGAATCACCGTTAGAGAAGTTGCTGACGACTTAGACATATCGATTGGCTCGTGCCATTCGATTTTTATCAATGATTTGGGCATGAGACGGGTCGCCGCGAAATTCGTACCTAAATTGCTCAATTTCGACCAAAAACAGCTTCGCATGAAAATTGCTAATGAACTGTTGGTCTCTGTCCGCGACGACCCAAATTTGCTCCAGAGGGTCATAACTGGTGACGAATCGTGGGTTTACGGTTATGACGTGGAAACCAAAGCTCAATCATCTCAATGGAAGCTGCCGCACGAACCAAGACCGACAAAAGCGCGCCAAGTTCGGTCGACTGTGAAAGTTTTGCTTACTGTTTTCTTCGATTGCAGGGGCGTGGTGCATCGTGAGTTCTTGCCACAAGGTAGAACTGTCAATAAGGAATATTACCTGCAAGTTATGCGCAATTTGCGTGAAGCAATCCACCAGAAACGCCTGGATTTGTAGAAGAACATTGGATTTACACACTAATGATGCCGCAGCCACCATATTCCCCAGATCTGGTCACCAGTGACTTTTCCTTGTTCCCGAAACTAAAGAGGCCCATGAAAGGACGACGCTACGCTAATATTGACGAGATAAAGATAGCATCCAAGGAGGAGCTGAACAAGATAAAGGAAAATGATTTTTTAAGTGCTTCGAAGATTGGAAAAAACGTTGGCACAAGTGTATAATATCTCATGGGGACTACTTTGAAGGGGACAAAATAGATATTCATGAATAAATAAATAATTTTTGAAAAACACAAAATTCACGATACTTTTTGAACACACTTCGTATATGTACTGAAAAAGAACTGAATATTCCTTATGGATATATTAATGTGTTGAATATAGACATTGACGTATATGTAAATTATGAATATTGAAACTATTGCAGATACTTTTATGTCGTATATGTATTTATACGGGATTAATGAGTGGGGACGCTCCAGATTTTTAAATTTGACTTTGTTGTACCATAAAAATGATGCTGGCATTGCTAAATTATAAGAAAATTAAAAACGATGCAACGATCTTGCTGCACCTTTACCACATTAACCATTAACACGGGTACTGTTTTAATACCTGCTCAGAAGATATTTATAAAATTGATCCTGCCTTAAGCAATTCAAAGCGCATAGCTTTGGTGCGCCTTTTCGAATTACTAAATTTATTATCGGGCGGCTCTTTTCTAAAAAATACCTCAATTCACATAAATGCTTATTGCATTCTGATTTATACAGTGACCTATTCGATTTTGAATGGCATGTTTATTACAAACTTATTCGAAATTTTTTTGACGTCTTTATTTTGTATTCCAGACGCTTACGTACCACCATGCGTCGTGTTTGCAATTCAAATGTATTAGGTATACCGAGTGCAAATAAATTACTCAGCCAAAAAAAAAATGGCTACAGCGTGTGTGTCGTCATAACAAGTCTTTTAGATCAAAGAATCCCAAATAGAATGCCACCTCAAGGCTAAGAAACCGCATTTTATTTGTCTTACCTAAGTATATTTTTCTCGTCTTCCAGGTGAAATGAATACATATAAATTGCGTAAAGTTCTGTTTGCTAAGAATACGAGCGCGGGGGGCAGCGGTGCCCCGAGAGAGTAGAGCAGGCGGTTGGCGTCAATGGGAAAAAAAGACGCCGCGGCGGCTCGTTCTGCCGCAAAGTTGTCTAATTAAAACAAATGTCGCGGTGAGTAAACAACATCAGAGGCGAGATTTTCACTTGGCGCTTCTCTTTCTTCTCTTTTTGTTTTTGGGGCAATTAACCTGTCAGAATATGTTTGTTCTCTAAAGGTGGAGTGCAAATAAACACTATTTTCTTATCTCATTTATTGCATGAGTACCGATCGGTGTACCCAGACTTCCAAAAGCTGAGCAGCGTTAACGCTGAGTTATGAAATTATTTGGGATAAAATCATAAGAATCTAATATTTGGCTCCAAAGTTCATTAGACTTGGATTAAACTAATCATATAAGTCGTGAGCTCAATTCCTTGCTTACAGAAAATAAATATACAGTACTTAGGATCAAAACTATTGATTTATCTTAATGTTAATAATAATAATAATATATCGCATAACCAACTCCATTTGGCATCAACCAGCAAGAGATAAAACGAATTTAGGTTTGGCACCACTCTGATATACTACCATGAGCAAGGAGGACATCTCATTATCGCACTTTAAATTTTTTTGTGAATTATTTCAATTGGTGCTTCTTATTTTATAAACCATATTGATTATGCCACGGGATGATAATTCGTTAATTTCACAAATATAGAGCATTTTAGTATTTCTTCAGGAAACTTACACAAATAGTGAAACGAAATTAACTCAACATTAAAAAATCTATTCAACATATCGCCAGCATTCAAAGCACCTCAAGGATTGCTTCAATAAAACAAGGGGACATTTTTACTGAAATCAAATGCTACTCCAACAATTTTGAAACAGTTAACTTGTTTACCTTACCTTGCCTATTATTCCGCAATTATTAAATTCTTTACGAGAATTAGCAACTATTTTGAATATTAAGTGATATTAATAAAATGTTTCGCCTAGTTAAGTTTTTATTTACTAACAGTTTATTTGCAAAGTATGGATTTTTAAAATCTCGTTTACATTATTTAACGTGCAACCTCATGGGATTATTTTGTAGTTAACAGACAAGTAGTTCACGCCTAATAACATCACAAGTGCAAATTTTCCTCTGTCATCTATGGTACATGCGATGTTTTCCTATCTGCCGATAAAGTCGTTGCTGCTCCTTCACTTTGCATACTACAAATCGAACCGTCATCAATTCTACCAATACAAGCATGCAAACCCCTCGACCAGAGCCTATAAATGAATTGATCATCCCGCACCATGTCAGATTCAAAGTATTCCTCCACCTTCTCCTAGACAGCTCAGTTAAATCCTGATACTTTGGACCTCTTCAATACTCCAACTCCAGGAGAAAACATGACGGTCACTTGATTTGATTAAAAATGCACTTGTTTAAGATATAAATCAGGCATCCCACTTCCCATTGGAATTCCAGAAGATTCTCCATTAAATTCGAATATTCCTCTTCCTGCGCCATCAACAATACTAACAACCACAGTATCAACAAGCTTAGCCCCTCTAAGTACCCTTCTACAAAGTGTTTTATCATTTTTCGAAAGTGCATTTAAAATCGTTGCTAAGCGATGGTAGTTTCTTGTATGAAAATGAATGTAACTCAAAGCTGGCGAATTGTAGAAATATAAAACTTAGTATGTAGATTCTCCTTTAAAAATGAAACCCCTTACACTTCTAAACAGTAAAATCGAGGAATATTGAAGAGTACTTGTAGTTACATAGTTATAAGAGTACCAATGGGCCACAGACTATTGATGCCACTAGTGGCACAAAATGTGCAGTGTTTTGTTTTATAGTTTATTGCCAATTTAAAGGTGATTTCATAATAACCTTCTCAAAGAGATGATCTCTTCTGGCGAAAAACTCAACTAAGTGAATCTTGACAATCTTCTCTTGATGCCAATTTCTTTTCTCGAAGGAAGATTTGTACCTATAAGCATAGATAGTAGGCAAATAATGCCTGATCTGGACTATAAGGTGGATGGTTTTGTAAAGAATGTTCTATTCTATTCTATCAACTCATTCTGTACCGATTTTTGCTAGAAAAATCAACCCAAGGAATGAAAGTAGGGTAAAGATGTCGGAGAGTATGCATCTATTGGGTCAATATTACTGAACATTATCGTGGATTTTGATTTACGAATTGTATTATGGATCCTATTGATCGGTCTCAATGGAAAGTATTTACATTGCTGGAATATTGAGCCAATTTTTTCCATTTCATAAACATGTCTATATTCCAATAGCTTGTAAACAAAACCTGACATGACATATTGTGTTGAAAGTTTGCTCTTACGAACGATGATTATCCTTAGTACAGTAGCACATTTCTTTGAAATATAATTAAGATCTTTTTAAAGCCCCTTGAAGGTGCAGGTAGTACGTCGATCGGTATATACAATCACACTTCTATGGTTTACCAAGTTTGATTACGTTGGTAATTTTGACTAATACTTCTGATGGGTAACTAACTAATTTTTTAAAGATCAAACATTGGCGACATTCTTTTTCGATCACTTTTTTTAGGGTTTATAAAATAGCAATTTCTCCATTGGAAGATCCATTTAATAAGATAATTCCAAATATTCTATTATTGTTTCCTTACTTTCAGTAGGAGTTTCGCGTCAAAAACTAAAATATAGTTAAATGTTTAGCAAACATTGATTCCTTGTCAGTTTTAACCCAATGCCCATTTTTGCCTATTATTGGAGCGTTTATGACTAGCTGTGAGTTACTTAGCTCGTTTTGTAAATTATCATTTTTGAGTTGTAGTTTTTACAGTTCTTCACTAGCTATAGTTAATCTTCTTTGTCTTCTGGTGTTGAGTTGATTTGCAAATGATTTCGGGTCTGTCCGTTTTCTACAATTAATCATGTACTTAGCAGTACATTCAGTTCTAAATTTTTTTTTGAGTTGTAAAATTTCTTTCCTGGCTGCAGTCTGGATGTTGTTTGTTAGCTTATGGAGTGCTTCATCAATTTATTGTGGTTTGAAACGAGTTGTTTGGGATATTAGCCCACCAAAATTACTTCTAAATTATTCCAATGTTTAAACTTAGCAATGAAAATATTATACCAGGTGTAAGTGCAAGTTTAAAATGTCGTTTTATTGCCAAGAGATGGCTTGTGTTAAACATGTCGAATTTTGAGTCATGTAAAGAGCATTGGCGGCATGTAATGATTTTCTTGGTCAATCAAAAGAAAAACGCATCGGAAAGTCATCGAATTCTTGTAGACACTTACGACGATGTTGTTCCAACTGTCAAGACTTGTGAACGCTGATTTCAACGTTTCAAAAGTGGCGATTTCAATGTTATTGACAAGGAACGTTAAAATCGACCAAAAAAAGAAAGAAGACGACGAATTACAATCATTATTGGACGAAGACGATACACAAACACAACAAATGATGGCGGAGCAGTTGAATGTCACTTGGCAAGCCATTTCCGATCACCTGAGAGCCATGAAGAAGATTCAAAAGGTTGGAAAATGGGTTCTACACAAACTGAACGAACGACAGATGGAAAGACAAAAAACTGTGTGCGAGATGCTGCATTTACGCCACAATGAAGGAGTTTTTTGCATCGGGTTGTGAAACTGGCGATGGCAAATGGATATATTTTGAGAATCTCAAACGTAAGAAATCGTGGGTAACGCCAGGACAACCATCAAGTACAAAACCGAATCGTTTTGGGAGAAAGACACTGCTGTGTGTATGGTGGGATCAGAAGGGAGTATTACGAGCTTCTCAAACACGACGAAACAATTAAGACCGTCCGCTACCGACAATAAATGATCAATTTAAACCACGCATTGATCGAAAAACGCCCAGGATGGGCTCGAAGACACGGCGAAGCTATTCTGCAGCATGACAACGCTCCTGCACATTTAGCCAAAGTGGTGAAAGAAACGATTTCTTTGCTTGATTGGGAACTCCTACCTTACCCGCCGTATTCGCCAGACCTGGCGCCTTCTGATTATCACCTCTTCTCATCGATGGGACACGCACTGGCTGAGCAACACTTCAAGACTTTCGAAATATGTACAAAAATGGCTCGATGAATGGATATCAATGAAAGCTGAAGCTTTCTTTTGGAATGGTATCCATAAATTGACCGAGAGATGGATAAAATGGTTAAGAATCAAGGGCCACTACTTTCAATAAAAAGTGTTTTACCATTGTTCTTAAATAGTTGCATATTTTTCATGAAGAAAACGAGATTTTAAACTTGCGCACCTGGTATATACACAAAAAAAAAGATGTACAAAAAGTTGGAAGTAGAAAAATGTTGTATCTCAAGACATGACATCCAGACCAACGGTCCCTTTACATACAGTTACAACACAAATTATTATCTATATTCCAGTTTATTCTCTTTTTCTATTGTAATTTAGATTTCTAGGTGCATAAAACTAAGGTAAGCGACTCTTTATATAGTTTTACTAAGCTATAGAGTGGAGTCTGGCTCTTAAGACGGTAAAAACATTATGTAGAAGTAGCGAAGCGCGTTTCGTTATATTTAATAGCATATCATAATATCTGTAAAAATGCCCACCGACCAACAATAATTGAGAAACACTGTTCTAATCTAATGCCGAGCCATAAAGTAGTTTGCAACCGAACAATACAGAAAGTTCCTTTCAGAATAGCATCAGTTCAAAGTTCAACATAATGATAAATGTTTTAAGCGAAACATGAAAGATAGGTAATGCCAACAATAAAATATAATGTGCAAAATTTATGATTATCTATAACCTTTTGAATGCATTAAAAATTAACCTAGTTTTATGGCTAACACATGCAGGTGTTCTTAAGTAAATAGCCAATACAGCCACCTTCCTCTATACGGCGATGCGGCACGGGAACTACATATTTTAGTGCGAACCCTACTTTGGAAACTGTTAACTCCCAAAGGGAAAAATATGCGCTAAAAATATGATGCTTGGATATTTTCCGCTGTGCTCATGTAATAAATATAAGGAAAACATAAAAATAAATCGTTTAATATTTGATATAACACGGCAGTAAAACTAAGCTGTAACAAGGCATCGGCCCGTAAAATATAACCACTCGGGTGATATAAAATCAATTGTTGCATTGCGTGTCCTGAGGACTCAAGAATGCAGCCCTGGCGAGCGAAAATCCACCCTATGACACCCCCGACGCTGTGTGCCCGCCGTAACTAGGGGGGTAGACACGCGCTGGGGATCACAGACCGAGCAGTCTGGGGGTTGAGGAGGGTGCAGTAGCCCCCGAAACGACAAGCAAATTCATCTTAGTCCGTTTGACATTAAAAACCTCGTCTAGGGGTGGGTTTTCAAAACGTACCTTCGATCACGATGAATGACAGCAGTGAAAATACTAAATTGGAATACCCATATAATAGGAGAGAATTTATCAAATGGAACCATTATACTTGATTGCGAGAGATAACACTAAATTGAAACATTTATCAAACTGCGAAATTAGGACAATTTTGCGAAATGGCAGATGCCAAACTGAGGAAGTGATTTTCGGGGATTAATTCCAACAAATGCTTCTAAAGATAAAATTGAAATGGTTAATTCTAAATTTAAGAAATTAATTGTCAATGAATCCTAACATTAATTTTGGAATTGAAACTACTTGACAACTAAACTGTTCGCACTAAATTTTGCACAGTGGCAAAACCACCTTCACGAGACATATCCAAAATTGAAAATCAAGAAAATTTAGTTTTCGATCCGGGAAGACATAAACTGAAAGCTATAAAATTGAGAAATTCTAGCAAATTGGAAAAATAATTAAATTGAAATATAAAGCAAATCCCTGGGACATTTGAAATGAAATCGAAAATACAAGAGCGGAACATAAAAACGGAAACGCTTTCTCAGGAAAACCCCCAACAGCTTTTCTCATATAGAAAAATAAACAATTTAAACGAGGAAATCAATCAAGAGTTATAGACTGCCTGTGTGTGTTCCAAACCGTTTCACCGGTAAAGCGTTACATGCAATTCTTCTTTCTCAATGTCCCAGTGGTACAAAGGGGTTACGCAGAACCGGATTTATTGAAAACCCGGAATCGTTACGGTCCTGATACGGAATAATTACATGTGCGAATGTTGTACAGAACGCTTTGAAGACCAAGTTAATTAAAATTCATACGGAGAATCAAGTTTCCAAATGAAGAAATTAACCGCAGAGCGAACAGGAAAGATGGGGGAATAAAAAGAGTTGAAAATCTTTATGTAGGTAAGTTTAGAGAACGGTTTCCATTCCTTGCGCCGCTGCAAAGTCATCGGAGATACTTCACCAATTTATTGGATTTTAAATTTTAATGAAGGTTAATGTGATTTGCCAATTTTAATTAAGCAGCCCGTCCAATAAAGGAAAAAGCAATTTCCTGCCTATGTCTTTGGGAGATAAGCTCGCATTTGCCACCCGCCCCCCTTTCGGCCTGCGGGTGCTCACTTTAAAATAAATGTATCCACTTTATTAGTGGTAAGGTGTTGTTTTAACACATCTCCGGTGTGTAAATGACGATATCAGGTAATTCCAGGGTGCTCTTCTCCATTCTCAGGCTTCATCCAGGTAACCACACACCTTTGGGGCCGCCTACGCCCCTCTCTACGCATAACATGCGACCAGACTGAAGTGCAAGCAAGCGGCAGACTTGAAAAGGTTGCATATTTGTGACCCGTCTTTCTCGATCGACTCCGTCTTGCCCTCCTTATCCGGCTGGCGCTCGGCTCCACTCTCTCCTCCTGCTTCCACAGATGGGATTCCTCATCTACTACCTTCGTCTTCTCTCAGGTGAGGTGTCCTTGTTTGACTCACCTCTTCGTCTCAAGAAGTGGATGACCGATCTCCGGGCTTCGTGGGAGAGAATGCGGCTCCAAATATCCGAAGAATGCGAATGTTTTAACGCTGTCTAATTATCTGTTATCAATCAATACCTTTGGTGGACTGGATCAGGTCGGTCTCTTGGCGATCTGATGGAGATGGCGATGATGGAAATCTGTAGGTTTTTTATGGTATTAATTGGTAAATACTATCGATGCACGTTTGGACATGGCTCTGCGGGGTGTTCCTTTGAGTGATACCCCATCTAAGTTCTTTCCCAACCGGCCTAAGTTCCTCTACATGTGGGTTCCTCTGTCGTTTGGCACGAAAAATGACTTGTTTGATTTCGAGAAATTAATACTTCCATTCGTGGTAATGGTGGGTCATTTGCGCGCCATGCCGGCTTGGGACTTTGATGATGAAAAGGAAGAAAGTGGGCGTTCTATGATGGTCGTAGAACAATTAGAATTAATTTGGACGCCTTGGGCTTTGATTAATTTGCATTTCGCAGCTTTTATCTAGTTATCTACTACTTAACGTCCTGTTGCCCATTTGTTATTATTTAGAAATGATGTCGTATAACCCATATTTGGGTTTGGTTGACTGATCTTGTTTCGATGTTTCTTGAGGCAATTTCATTTGATCATTTCGATGTGATTTGGACTAATTTATTGGACCGAAAATAAACATTTACATCCATTCGTCAGTACCAGTAGGAGTACTAGTACTGCTCCTAAAACTGACGTGGGCATCAAAGATTTTGAAAATTCTACGGTAAGGCAGCAGGGTGCACACATGTTACACTGATAACCGACCAAAACCTTGTTACAGAAGAATGAACAACCGAAAAGTAGTTGTGTATGTAATCGATAGATTTAGGAGAAAACTACCGTTGGAATTTATGACATTTTTCGTACTCATGGCTTACACATTTCGTAATTTTAAATAGAGTGCTTTGTTTTACACGTATTTTTAAGGTAAATAACAGAACACTTTTGATTGATTGCCTTTTGATTCATGAGTCTACTCATTGATGTACAGAGGAGGTGATGCAAAGATATTAAATAAAAGAAAAACGGTCGTTATCTTGTTTGAGACGAAGTAAACAAATTCTTTTCTGTTTATTTTGAAGTCTGTTTTTGGCCGCCTGTGTTTGCTTTAAGGGAGTCTTGTTTGCACGACCTGGAAGACGTGTTTCGTCAACTCTAACCATGAGGCAATACTCTTGTATAGAGAGTAGAGAGAGGTGTTTGGATTATCTTTGCGTGTTAGCTCATCTCGATGATAAAATTATATGTACCTATAATTCTTTTATGGAAAATCCTGGCTCCTAATGTCTTTTAAATAACCCTGATGGTTGGTGGTGCTAATCACGTTTATAATAGCGGCAGTAAAAATAGATCGAAGGCAAGAAATGAAAACTCTGACATTTCCTTTTAGATTTTTGTTTTGTTTGGTTGTTGGTGGCCCTGGTATTTTTAGGAAACGGAAGGACACGTGCTGTTTCAGCCCCATTTCGTGTGTGAGAGTGCGTGTGCTCGATTCCAAATGGGCGTTACTACATTTTTGCAGGATGGAATTCAGGGGTGTACAGATTCAAGTGAGCGTGCAGCTTTTATGTTGGTTGCTCGTTATAAGCAGATGCGATGTGTTAAGGATTTTTTTTACTCTTTAGCGATAATCGTGCAGTAATTATTTAAAGTATTCACATTTTTCTGTTGGAACTTTTGTTTAAAAAGAACCCAGTTATATCATGAAGTATTTCTTTGTTCCATCATTGTTATAAACTTCCGCTGCATCTACTGGCACTGGCAAGATTTGATTGTTAAATCGCTGGTAAACCCTATGATCTGCCCCAACAGTCTATTCCTCAAAGTCGTAGTAAATCCATTCGTTCATCTAAATTAATCAGATTTTCATTGTGCTATGAACGAGATTTTCATTATTTTAGTCCAAAGAGTTGGCATCTATGGCTCAAGATTTCATGAAGTACTGAGAATTAAAAGTCATTTAATTTGCTTTGGCATCAATATCAACAAATGTGTGGGTAAGAGTATAAAAATAACAGTTTGTGATGTATGAGGGATGTCATTTATGTTTTGCATGCAGGACCATAGAGGTCGCTACTAATGGAATGTCAACATTTAAAAAACTTAAATCCAAAGTCCAAAAAGATGGTCACGACTTTTATCACAAAAGCAAGTCATCTAATAACAGTAGCAACCCCATATAGATCTAAAAACAGTTAATGCTGGTTGGCATACAACCATTTGTTTTCCGCAGCGAAATGTTAGACAATCTTTTGTAGAGTCTTAATCCAAGTTCCAATAATCAGAAATCGATTTAAGAATGCAATTTTGACTGTACCAATAAGCGTGTGGTTCTAGCGAACCACAAGTACATTAATCGTCACGGAAAAAAACCAATAAAATCAATTTGATGTGTTCTATCTCTATATGCAAAATCTGAAAGGCAGGCATCCCTTATAAAAGCTTCGTTTTTAGGGGATGATTGCTGAAACTTTGAAGACACAACGTTTATTCTAATGTTGCAAAAACACTTTATGGACTGTTGTTTGCTAATAAAAATAGAGCAGCAGTGCCCAAATGGCCTAAATTCAAGACCTCAAACAATACACGTAATTCGTTATACATCTGACATAGAGAAGTTAAGAACTTTTACATTACCTTATACTTCAAGAGTCAAGAGTAATCATATACAGGGTGTTGCAGAATTAATTTCAAATACTTAACCCATATGTTAAAAACGCCAATGTGACCACCACGACCTGGTATTTTCTAAGTATAAATAAAAATGAAAAGTTGGCTAATTTGAGACTCCTGGCATAATAGAAATGATGCCGATAGACCATGCTGGGTTAAAGAATATTATGACTGCACCGTTATTGCTATAAAAATAACGGCATCACAATCAAACACGTTATTAGATTCTTCAAAACCTCGAGATTAAATTTTTTCATGAACGCAAAAGAACATAAACAACCATTGAAATCAAATTTTATAGTTCCGCGTTTTTGCGAATCATTTAAAACACGTGACCTCGACAAAAGATCGCTTTGTTATTATATTTTACCGCAAGAAAGACGATTACATCATACATCGCAAACTAATGTCACCTTTATCTCTATAAAAATACCGGCATCATAATCAAAACAAGTCGTTAGATCCGTCATAATTACGAGATAAAATTATTTCACGTACACAAAACCTTCCTAATAATATAAAGACAGAAAAAGAACATAAACAACCATTTAAGTAAAATTTTATTGGAGCTTGTTGTTTTTTTGAACTGGAAATCGTACGTGACCTCGAAAGAACATCGCTTTATATTTATATAGTACAAATTCATGTTATTGCGATGACAGAAAAAGCATGCACCGCTTCTCTTGCGTCTGTGAGCTTTGAGCTTGGCGTTTTTTTTATGAGCATCCGCTTTCATTTTTATCACCTTGTTTACAATAAAGTTATGGTTTTTCTTGTTTCGTGATTAGTAAGTTCAAATGATTTACATATTAGTAAATATTGTCTTTCTTTAAATAAAACAAAAAAAAGTTTAGCTAACTTACATAATAGTAAATAATGTATTAAAAACAAATTGAAATGAACGCAATCCGACCAAACATGCGGCGCTTGTTTTTCCTCTCCGGTTGAAATTTATTGGGCTGTTAACTTTTTTCGCTCGTCTTTATTTCTTTTCAACGAGGGTTTTTTATTATTATTTCGTCAGTTTCGAGTCCTGATGCTTTAAGCGCAGACAAGAATGCAATTTTTTGAAAAACTGATAAAATTCGTCTGTGTTCGACCGACGACGTCATAGGGAATTTCAACAGTGGTTCTTAACATGTACATGTAATTAATATCTGTTACTAATTATGCCCCAAAATGCAAACAAAAACCTATCGCTTATTATTTCTTATATTTACCACCCCTTTAAGTTTTGTAACTTAATTTTGAAACAGGTTGTATAATGGCCAATAATACCGGAACGAAAAAATCGGGTAAGTTCTAAAATTCAAACAAGTGAAGCTTCGGGTAATAACTTCTCCCTGTTACAAAATTTCCAACTAGAATCGATGTTTACTAGCTTCAGTACATTTAGAAATGTCCTCCCGGGGCCACTGAGAAATAGTAGTTTACTTGTGTGTATTTATATCATCAATATACAATAATAAACAAATAATTCTTTTTATCTTGGAAAAACGTTTACATGCTGCTGATTTAATTCCAATGCGTAGATTACGAACAAGGCTTTGTACATTTGCAAACATTTGTCCGATTTAGATTCCTTATCATAAAGCATGTTATTTTTAAACCCCACAATGGCTCTTCTTGCATCACCCGCGAAGAGATTTCGTTACTCATCTCATTATTAATCGTTTGTTGTGACTAAATCCCAGGCCTGATGGGCTTATATTAAAACCGCAACTTCTATCTAGGTTTCGTCTGGAGCTGGATGATTCACGAGACCTATGTTTTATAAAAGCTAATGCTTCACCGCCTTCGGTGATTAATGCACGCAGACAACCATTAATACTTCAGTTGCTCGGATTTGGCGTACTTACTGAGAATTCCTTTTTAACATGTATTTGTACCGCCTGTAATGACTTACCAAGACAAAATTAGTCAAGTTTTTAATTAGAAATAAGAGCTATTTCTGGGCGCAGCACAAATAAGAACTTAACAGTTTAATATTTTAATTGCAAAGCAAAAATAAAACTTTAAGTAACAAACATTACTAGCTAAGAACTTGCTAGAAAATAGTACCCACTAAGTCAGAATGTGAAAAATCATGCATTGGCCCCTAATTCTTACACACAGATTTAAATACAACATTTCTAAACCTATCTATGAGATTTCTGTCGCCTAAATGTGCAGTAAGGCTTCATTACTGGCATTTTAAATAGAAACGTTAGAAGTTGAACACTTGCATATAAACAATGGGCAGTGGCCCGGCTGTAAAAAAACATGCTTTGGCCCACATTTTACCACAAAATCCTAACAAAAGCGTTTCTAATTCGCCGAAGCAAAGAGAGCTGCAAACTGCCTCGACATATCAATTGTTCGCTTTGGAACCCCGAGTACCTCACGATTGTCTTAAACATCTTGTGACACAAATTAGGACAACCGCAGGGAGTTATGAAGAAAGGTTTTCGAAATCCTTCTTCCCATGTCAATTTCAAGGAAAATATCTCGGTGGAATAGAACGGAAATAATAGGCCTCACAGGCTGACTCCTAAAGTGTTTAGTGGCGAAGGTAATTTTCACACGCACAAGAGGCGCATCAAGAGGTGAGTCACGGGGGCCTGTCGCGAGGCAAGTAGTGGTTCTTGTCGAAACTTGTGCTAGCAAGATTCTTTCTTCAGATGGATTATCCTGGATTATGACCCGAAAGAGCGCATTTTTCTGGTCGGGCTGTTCTCTTCTTTCTCGGGTCCATCAAGAGGCCCCTCTTCTCTCTCTCCACTGACCCCATTGTTGCGAATTCTTGAAAGGAATGCACCTAATTGGAGGGTGGGGGGGATAATGAATGTGATTAATGTAGACTCATAAACCTCGCACTGCACACCTTCAGGCCATCTGCCAGCCGCAGCACCGCCTTTTGCTCTTAAATTAACAAATAGTTCATCTCTTGGATGCTCAAAGGGATCTTATGAATTAAAGAAAAACATTCTTTAATTCATACGAGCATTCTTTCAATCAAACAAGCCATGAAACTAGACCTTCTTCGCCGTGAGCCAACCCTTTGAACATTTTTAATGGCCTGAAGGCCGTAACCACTATAATTAAATCTCTTCTATCTTATTAAGCTTGTAAAAGCTTAAGTAAATGCTCGGTTTAAATGAAAATAAATTTCTAACAAGAAAGGGTGGCTAGAAGTCTAATTAAATTAGGATGATGTCGCATCTTGACCTCCTCCATCACCAGACTTGAGCCAATGCCAACTCGATGAATAACTTAGAGATAATTTCCTGTATCCGTTCGAAAGCTCGGTTCGTTTCGGAGGTGGGATTATTAAAGTCGAAAGTGTACTCAAAAGAATTTCATTCATATTTTATTTGTTTGAACTGTAAGCGCGACTGGAAGAATGCGAGAGGGCAAATATTGTTCAAGTGGAGGCGCTGAGGGTCAGGTAGATGAGGATTCTTATTGTCCATGGGCGGTACGTAAAAGGTTCAACACACTCTCAATAACGTCCATAACTTGAAAAATCAACAAATTAATATTCTTCTTGCAAATGTTGGCTCTTTTTGTTTGCTTATCCGTTTTGCCAGTGGACTTGGGAGGCGCTTTTTACGATTGCTGCGGATGGTGCTTCCATTCAACACCCTCCTTGCATCCAGTAGCCTAAAGAATTAGCAGGCTTACACAAGAATTGCTCGTAACTGTCAAAATTAATTGTGTCGGGGGCACCAGGGTGATCAATAAACGTAAACTTTGTGACATTTACTGCACTGCCATCTACTCAGCTTACTCCAGTGATTTACATCGCCGACCGACCGCCGGAGGAAGGAAAGGGGTTTTTAATCGATCCTCACCATATTTATAACGTTGAGGTTATGTCTCCAAGTCGGATTGGTTACCGAGATGCACGGGTTATTTTGATGTTTTAATTTCGTCTGAACATGCTTGGTGGTCTTTTCCAGAAGGTTGTATTGTCTGCACGCTACCTGTTGGTCACCTGGGGACGCCCATGCGTATAGTAATAAAATCAAGCATGACCGAGCCTGCTAAAGACATGGATAGTAGAGGCGGAGAAGACATAAAAGTTGTCACTAAAAATAAGGGTGAAGATTAAGAAACAAGTTACTTATTACTTCCTCAATTTAGAGATTCCTTTCTCATGGGCTAGGGCCGAAATTGAGAAATATGAGCATTTTATTTCGTTTAAGAGATAATAAGAGAGTTTAATAGTATGCTATTAACAGCGATGGGAGCTTATCTAAATTGAAGCAGCGAGCAGCACGTTTTATCTCGCTTTCCGATTCAGATTACGGATTTATTTCTATTTGATATACTTGATCCTACGGATTTTGTTGGTTTTTCCTCATACGTATTTATTTTTAAGCAATCGGGCTGCTTTACTCACCGCTTTGATTATTATTAGTTTGTTAAGCAAAGACGTTAAATTGATCTAATTTTGGCAGAAGTTGCCAGAATCCAATTATCTTTAAGTAATATACAGTGGATATCCATAATCTATACATTCCATCGTGCGCTTTTTTGTACTGTGTATTTTTTAAGTTACGGTTTTCATTTCTTTGTGGTCTGAGGCGTCAAAGAATGTGGTACCAAGTTACGTTCAGTCATTCTGTTTGCTGATGAAAAGGCCTGCATAGAGTGGATTATGAACGAAAAGAAAGGCGCCTGCTATTCATAAACGCATTCATAAAATTCCTAAAGTAACTTGAAACGGAGATGGAGGGTGAGTAGAAGTAAGGCGATGCAGCAGCGGATGGGCCGGCATAATATCGTTGCAGGTGCATTCTTGTGCGCCAATGCACCTTGGCTGCTTTTAATCAACGAAACATCTGCCTATATGGACTGATATAATGCTAAGATTATGCGGAGTACCTCAGATCTGGAAGTTTTTTTCAATGAAATCACCTCCGAGCGGATGCAGATCCCCTTTATACCTCTGGATTTGTAACAGTTATTCCCATTTCTTTTCTTCTTTTGTTGATCACCCGAGGTGGCCAAACTTGTGAATCAACGTCAAATTATCCGCTTCTTTTCGAAAAGAATCCAAACCCAAACGCCGAATAAACAAGCCTTAATTACCGACCATTAAATTTTATTGATGTTGTGAAACTATACCTAAGGTATAGATAGATGATACCATTGAACGATTATATAGTATTTTGATACCTTTCGAATAGATCTGATTTGTAAGTATCGATCACAGGTTTTTACTCTTTTAGACAGTAAATCAAGCAAAAGCTACTTACGTAATGGTAATTTTGGAATTTGATACTTCTCGTTTTGAGAACCTTGGGCCTGAGCGAATTTTTTCCATTTTCTATTTTACATTGACTAGATCTTTTATAGCCCAATTAACGCGTATATAAACTGTCTCATACTAAATTCATGTGATTACCTGCTGAAGGTTTTGGTTTTTGTAGACTTTCTTAGCAAAACCTGCTCTTTGTTGACGAAAAATTGACGATTTTAATAACTAAAATGATATCGATTAATTTGAAAGAGACATTTCTTAGAATGGAAAATGAGATATGTTGTTATGTTGAACAAATCATTTTCTGTGCCGAATTTATTTGCTGAAAATATTTTTTTATGTTAAACATTGACAGCAAATGTTCTTGTTCGCTTATGTTGCCATAACATTAAGATCCTTGTGCTATACCCCAAAATTGCTCTTACTTACCTTTGCATCATATCTACTTGTAAAAACTCTTGTTACATATTAACAATTGAATGACTGAAAGAGCAGCTGTCTTAATTATTTCAAACTTTTCTCTAAAAGTGACGACTGAAAATATATTAATTTGTAGTTGCAAACAATCAGAAAATGCAGAAGCACAGTTAATACGTGATAAAAGTTATGTATTTTCATGTTTGTGATTATTAGATGGCAAATATTTATTTTACTGCCTTACTTAACTATCTAAACTTAGAGTACTAACGTATATAGCCTGTAGGATTTTTACTTGTTATTTTCATCGAGCTAAAATAATAGCCAAAAGCATTATTTTCCTATTTTCGAGTAATGACAAATCGCAAAGCTTCGCCATGAACTGTTCTGTACACTTTCGAGCCTTTAAAGATAGATACTTACTAACCGTTTCAAATTTCAACAATACTGTTTGAATACTCAATTTTAAAATGATCAACATGCTTTTTTACTGTCCTTTTTTGACCATCGTCATTATACCGCCTGGGTGTGTATGAAACCATGAAAACGCTCAAATCGTCAAAGCAGAAATGATGACATTTGGCTTTTATCGCAACAGCTGCATCAACTTTTGAGACATGCACCGCCACTGAAAGTACCTCTTTACCTACAAAGTGTTTCAATTCAAAATGGACAAAAAATAGTAGTTCATCAATATCCTACCAGACTTCGCTAACTCGGGGTTCACTCGCTTCGCTCGCTCACCCCTAGCAGAGTGCGAATGTATTAAAGCATAAACTCGCCAAAACGAGTTGACGGACTTTATAAGATGAAAGTATAACATTTCAGCTGCATTTTAGCATCATATAACTTATATGCAGTGATATAAAACCGTTTATACATTAGATAAAACACATCTAACATCTGAGCCTTACGTTACATCTTACATAACGTCTAATATAGTTGTGAGACGCTCATTGTACGCTTCTGAAAATTAGTACAACCAATTCTCTCAACAAGTATTTCAATTATTTTGAAGTAACCATTGCAATAATCCATATAAAACAAAATTCAATTGTTACATTCTTTTGGTTGTATCTTAATCCCTATGCAGTTCAAAATGGACATTCAAAAAGAAAAAAGATCATCAATATCCAAATAAGATTCGCTTACTCGAGTGTCACTCACTTTACAAGATGAGAGTATAAACTTTCAGCTGGATTTTAGCACCGTATAACGTTTATGCACTTATATAAAACCACTTATACATTAGATAAGACACATCTAACATCTGAACCTTACGATACATCTTACATAACGTCTTGTATAATTGTGAGACGCTCATTATACGCTTCTGATAATTAGTACATCCATTTCTTTCAATAAGTATTTCGATTATTTTCAAGTAGACATTGAAATAGTTCATATAAACAAAATTCAACTGGTAAATTCTTGTGGCTGTATCTTAATCCCAATGCAGTTCAAAATGGACACGCAAAAAGAAAATAGTTGTACATCAACAACCAAATAAGCTTCGCTCACTAGGGGTTCACTCGCTTCGCTCATTCACCCCTCGCAGAATACTAATATATTAAAGAATAAACTCGCTAAAACGAGTTGACTAATTTTATAAGATAAATGTATAAAACCGTTTATACATTAGATGAGACACATCTAACATCTAAACCTTACATTACATCTTACATAATGTCTAAAATAATTGTGAGACGCTCATTTCAAGTAACCATTGAAACAATTCATATAAAACAAAATTCATTTGTTAAATTCTGTTGGCCGTATTTTAACTCAAATGCAGTTCAAAATGAACAGGTAAAAAGAAAATAGTTGTACATCAATATCCAAACAAGCTTCGCTTACTCGTTGTGTTGTCAAGAGATAGCACATGAAATCCATTGAAGTATGAAATGATTGAAATTGAAAAACGCCCATAATGGGCTCAAAGATACGGCAAAGTAATTCTGCATCACGACAACGTTCCTGCACATTTAGCCAAAGTGGTCAATAAAGCGATTTTTTCGCTTGGTTGGGATCTCTTACCCCATCCGCCGTATTGACCAGACCTGGCGCCTTCTGATTATCACCTCTTCTCATCGATGAGACACGCACTGGCAGAGCAACACTTCAAGACTTTCGAAAATGTACAAAAATGGCTCGATGAATGGATATCAATGAAAGTTGAAGCTTTCTTTAGGAATGGTATCCATAAACTGACCGAGAGATGGGTAAAATATGTAAAAAGCGAGGACCATACTTTGAATAAAAAACGTTTTACCATTGTTCTTAAATACTTGGATATTTTTCATGAAAAAACGACATTTTAAACTTGCGCATCTGGTATAAGATGAAAGTATAAAATGTTAGCATCGTACAACTTTTATGCAGAGATTTAGACCCGCTAAAGCATTAGATAAGAAAATATTAAGCGAAGACATATCCAACATCTGAACCTTACCCTATATCTTACTATACATAAGGTCTAATATAATTGCGAGACGCTTACTGTACGCTCCTGAAAATATATTTCTTTCAATATATTCGGCATTAAATAATCATTGATATGTAACTAAAAAAACAAATATATATTATAGATACATTTGTACACTATCAATAAAACATATGATACGTGTATGCTCTGCAAAATTGATCATTCTCCAAAATTTAGAGTCACATCCATAAAAGACGCTGTTAAAAAGTGGAACGAATTAGTCCACTTAGGTAGCTACAATTTAGTAACGCTTGTCGATTTTTAACACAATATTTTACTCACTTTCCGTGTTTAATTTTGTAACAACGAAACCCCACAGTCTTACCCGTTTTGTGAACTAAGTTACGCACAAACCACAGTCAAGTCAGTAACAGACATACTAAGAAATCTCTATTTTGTCACAAAACCACCAGCGATTCATTCTTTTAAGCGATTAGCAGTTTAGGTTGTTTTACAAGCAAATGAAATTATTCAAATATGCAACCTAATTTCGATGACCGAAACATTGTGAATGAGGGGTAGAGGAAATGCTTCTCATTTAAATGTTTCTGAATAACAAAAATTTACATCAAATCTGCACATTCTCTAGTACCAATCCTATATATGAAAATTTCCCTCCTCAAGTTTAAGAGTAAACAATTTTTTCAACTCGCTAAACCAGTGAAAGATTCGACAAACTCATGGTTTCATGTTTAATGAAAAAGTGTTCAGCTATGAATCCTAAATATACCACACTATTAGTAGTGAAATATGATGAAGGATCCATAATGTTTATGAGAGTATTTTTGGAAGTATAGTTTCATTGAACCGAATATGAGAAGTATTTATTAGATAGAATCTGACACACCTCATTAAGATGGTCCCGCTTTTGTCGTTAAAATGTAAAAATGTCCCTATTAAACACGAATATAATCTATGAATCTCTTGCAGTTGGCCTAAGAATTTTCAGGCATATTAGAAGCATCGGTTTTGCAATCGCTAAACACTAGATATCAATCTCAAAACCTTTCGAGAGACCTTAGAGCCCGATAGGATCGCGTGAAATGCAGCCCTTAAAAATTAGAGGCTTGCTACGACGAAAATACTGGAAAAATATTAACAAACACTTCGAATATTTCAAGCTCTTAGCTTGCCTACTTCCTGCTCCACTTCTGCCCAACGGTTATGTTCAATTAAATATAGAGATATGGCGTTATGAACAAAAACTGTCCAACTCAATGAACAAAGGTATTATATTTTCTCATTCAGGCGCACATACATCATACACATGTCAACTAACAAATAGGGTACGCATAGATAGAGCCATTTAAAGCAGAAACAATGCCCTTTTCAAAATATACCTACGATGTCCAGATTTTATCTGAGCAGAGGACCTGTCAAGAGCTTCCACTGTTATCTCAGGAGGTATTATTTAGAGCCCAGAGGAAATGTACAAATTTAAGATCTATCATCGACGGCGGCTAAAGAAAAAACCAAATTATAATAACTGTCGCCAACGTCGGGAAAATAAACAGATGATGTTATACTTTGTGCCCATTGTGTACGCTCGCACAGCCTCCTAGATGGATATTATTTGAGGGTTGGGATTAACAATTGAATGGGCTCCTAAAAACGCAGACATATTCGTCATTCATCAAGGGTGTTAATCTGTATAAAAGACCACCCCCTTTCAAACTGCGGGGTACGTGGGTCCTTATGCAACAAAAGAATCGCTTTGCTAAAACCCTGCGGTACCAAAAAGGTAGCCGACTTTCGTTAGATCACCCAAGGGGGTACATTTAAAACTTCGATGGTTCAGTAAGCCGATTACCTCTGGTAACAGACAGGAAATACAAATAGATATGTTTGTAGACACTTATATTTAAAGAGACCAACAATGGAGTACGAGTAAGACATAAAATTAACGTATATAAAAAAATCACTTAGAGTCGGTAATGCACGCTAGGCATAACTAATATGCTACTCGTATAGTATTGATTTGTTATCATCATAATATTTCAGAGTTTAGTTTGATCATAAATAGAAATGGATAGAAATTACAGCCGAAAGCACTTCAAAACATTTAAAGTTGCTTCAGAAATATATTTTATTCTTATATTTTTTGCCCGTATATTTATAATTTATTCAAGCTACATTAGGTTATTTTTTATAATTTTCTTAAGCCATAGTTTATTCTTCAATGATAATTTATGCCTTGTTCATAGTTTACGTGATGTCTCGCATGGGTAATAATATTCAGAAAACATTTATACTGACACATTAAAAAATTAAAATTAATTTAAAATTCTGTGACGGCCCCAAGACAATCAGCTGACACCCGAGACATATAACTACACTGCCTGCCATCAAAAGGAAAGGTAAAAAGGAAGTAGTGAACCTAATTTTAATTTTATGGCCCATAAAAATATTTTACACCCTCCCTAAACAATAGACACACCGGTTTGCGAAGGGTGCAGGTCAAGACTTTTTCTACATGGGTTTAATAAATAGTAGACAGGCTAAAGCAAACCTTTGTTATCTTTTATTGTGGTCTTTATTCTAAGGCCATAAAACCGTCAGTAAAATTAAGAATGACATTATTTACTTACTGTGTTTAGGGTTGGCGTTGTACTGAAGAGTATGGAATCCTTTCGTGTGGAACTCCGCCGTCACTAATTCGCAACCCCTTGAGGGATTCCCCTCGACCGTCAAAAAAATTAAAAACAATCCTAAGATAACACCCTGAGTCCTGCCAATCATCAATTTATCTATCACAGCCATATTTATTGACAAACAATGTCCTAAAATTGTTTAAAACCCGCCGGTCAACGACTTTATCAACACTTCATTCAAGAACTTGAATAAAAATGGTACATTTTTATTTAAAAGAGTAAGAGAGAGAGTTAAAAATTGAAACGATCCTTCTAGTTGCTAAGGCACACTACCCTCCTGTCAGATGGAACCCGACTGTACTGCATTCCATGCAAAGGCTACTGTGGTCTCACGAACGCGAGAATCGAGAGTGCGCTTGCACGGCGCGATCCTTGTCACTCCCCTACTTAATGCGTCTCTGGATGCCTAACCTCACTCTCTCTGACAATAAACAAACGCTGTCTGATGTCCGACAGAGGCGTAGTTTCAAGGGGCTAAGTATCAAGTCTGTTGCATTCTGTGGTCTTAAAATTATGACTTGCAAACTTTACCTTACTCTCTGAAGGCCTCTTCTAAATAAGCGTGTACCACATATAAACTTGTTTAAAATGTTTCGGTAGAAATAAATGAGACAATTGACGTATTAGGTCTACTGGAAAGTTCTGTCTGGTATTGTCATATCATGTTGATTTGACGCATACATCTTCCACACCCACGCAGACACTTTACCATTAGAGATATAGTGATAAAGCTCATTTAAAATATTTTATTTGGTACAAAAGCCGCAAAGGAAAACTCCACAGAAGCGTGTAGAAATTTATTGAAAGTGGTAAATGTATACGCTCTGAGCCGCCATCTTTGACTGATGAGGAGTTTATCAAGACCATACCAGAGGAAGATCTATTTCTGACAACATCTGAAATTGCAGACTTATATCTCAGCCGAACAACTCTAGACGGGCTGTATTTGGAAACTAGAATTGGTTTAGATTGCCTCGGGAATTACATATGAAAAATTTGACCACTCAGGGTGCCATAAGAGTGCCTCTGCTTAACCAGAATGAAGAACAAAGTTTTTGGACAGAATGATAACTGTGGATAGAGCAGGTCGTTTATTTACAAAAATATTCAAAAAAAAGCACGTTGTGAGCTCGAACAATCTGGTTTTTAGCCTCTTAGCCGAAATTGATCTTAATTAATCGAGTGCTATACTCAAGAATTAGATGTTTTTAAAACCAAACGTAAAGTTATATTTGGAGGGTTCTTGGCAGCAAACGACAATTTATTTGTTAAGAGTGGTATTATGGTTTCGGGGCTACCTTGATTTGTTTAAGGAACACCAGAAAACCAGAAGTGGGAGTTTATTGCTATTTTATATACTTTTCAGTCATAAAAAGTACCAGGTGCGCAAGTTTAAAATGTCGTTTTTTTATGAAAAATACCCAATTATTTAAGAATAATGGTAAAACAGTTTTTATTCGAAGTAGTGGCCCTTGCTTTTTACACATTTTATCCATCTCTCAGGCAATTTATGGAGACCATTCTAAAAGAAAGCTTCAACTATCATTGATATCGAGCCATTTTTGTACATCCTCGAAAGAAGAGGTGATAATCAGAAGGCGCCTGGTATGGTGAATACGGCGGGTAGGGTAGGAGTTCTCAGCCAAGCGAACTAATCGTTTCTTTGGCCACTATGGCTAAATTGCAGGAGCGTTGTCATACTGCAGAATGACTTTGCCGTGTCTTCGAGCCCATTCTGTGCGTTTTTCAATCAATACGTTGTTTAAATTGGTCATTTGTTTTCGGTAGCGGACAGTATTAACTGTTTCGCCGGGTTTGAGAAGCTCGTAGTGCACTACTACCTTCTGATCCCACCACACATACAGCATTGTCTTTCTGCGAAAACGATTCAGTTTTGTAGTCGATGTTGATGGTTGTCCTGGCGTTACCCACGATTTCTTACGTTTGGGATTCTCAAAATATATTCATTTTTTATCGCCAATTAGAGCCCAATGCAAAAAACCCTTTCTTTTGTGGCGCAAATGCAGCATTTCGCATACAGTTTTTAGTTTTTTCTTCTGTCGTTCGTACAGTTTGTGTGGAAACCATTTTCCAACCTCTTGAATCTTCCCCACAACTCTCAGATGATCGGAAATGACTTGCCGAGTGACATTCAGCTGCTCCGCCATCATTTGTTCTCTTTGTGTATCGTCTTCGTCCAATAATGCTTGTAACTCATTGTCTTCAAATTCTTTTGGTCGATTTTAAAGATTCTTTGTCAATAACATTGAAATCGCTACTTTGGAAACGTTGACACCAGCGTTCACAACTCTTGACAGTTGGAATAAGATCGTCGTAAGTCTCTACAAAAATTCGGTGACTTTCCGATGCGTTTTTCTTTTGATTGAACAAGAGAATCATTAGATGCCGCAAATGCTCTTTACTTGGCTCAAAATTCGACATGTTTAACACGAAAAAGAAGTATACTACTAACTCGTAAACAACTAAACGAATATAACGTTTTATAGTAGACAGGCTTAGCAAAAAAATGGCGCTTTGGGTTCCAAAGGTTACTTCAATAAATTTCATGCGCCATCTCAAAATATTTTGCTGCTAATGATAAGTGTGGATACAATAGATCGTTTACTCACAAAAATATTAAACAAAGAACATGTTGTGAGCTGGAACAACCTGATTTTTCACTTTTTAGCCGAGCTCGACCCTAAATAATCGAGTGTAATACTCAAGAAGTAGGCGTTTTTAAAACCAAACGTAAAGTTATATTTAGAGGGTTCTTGTCTGCAAATGAAAATTTATTTGCTAAGAATGGTATTGTTACAACTTCGAGACTAGCTTGATTTATTTAAGGTACACCAAAAATCCAGAAGTGGAAGTTTATTGCTATTTTATATTCTTTTCAGTAATAAAAAGTATATGACAAAGGTGTAAATATATAAAATTGTAGCAACTGAATATTTCTTGAACTTATTGAAATAACTATGAGATCTCATGACTCACATTACTCTCCATAAAGAGGTGGTTTGTCAGAGCTGATGTGCATCATTTATCCTACTTTTACATTCCCTTCAACTATACGATGTATGGCAAAGGAAGATATTGCAACCAGAAAACATTCGACCTGGAGACTTTGATATATCGTTTCGTTTAATTTGGTCTAGAGTCTATGTTGCCAAGTTTTGGCATGCCAAATCTAATTTTTAATCATAAGTCGATTGTTCCATGTTCATTTTTTATGTAACTCTGGAATTTAATAATCTCACATTTTTGATCCTGAAAACTTGAATGATCCTATAGCTGACTATCTTGTCCCAGGCCCCTGATGTGTTCATGATAAGGATGATTGATCCAACAATTTTTATCCTGATATTCAATAAAAATTCGGGATCGAATGTGACATTATTAGTTTGTATATTACAACTTGAATTTTAACAATTTCGATCCTGAATATATAAAATTTTTGTTTTGAATGTTGCCCTGATTTAACTTTTCATTTGTAGACGTAAATTTTTCACTCAACCTCGTTCGTATTGATCATGTGGCCAATTTTTGACTTACTAATCATGGACTTTTCTCTAATTTTTATCCTATGACCATAAGTTTTTAATCTTGATAATTTCAATATTTCATCTTGATTTTGATTTTCAAAAATGTCGGACTTTCAATCCTGACTATTGAATTTTTAATCAGCTTAGAATGATCCTGGAACTATAATTCTAGGCTATGACTCCTTAGTTGATTATAATATGTGCGAATAGAAGCTTTGACTTAATTTTTACATTCCCATATATATATATAAAATTTTCTACATCACTTCTATTAATAGCAGAAGGTGATTCCAAATGACTAATATTTAGAATACTAAAACGCCGGGCCTAGCACATTGCGTCATTGACATTTATGTCCTTTCTTAGGGCACAAAATCCGCATATATTTCCATGTACTGATTGTTTATTTATGCCGTTCGACTTATATGAGATTTAAAGAAATTCGGCACGACCAGTAATATTTCCGAATTCGACAACTATATGTAGTCAGTTAGAATGCTTTTGGATGTAAAGATTTATTCCTTTACTTGGCTAGAATACCCGCTCAAATATATCATTTGTTGCAATAGTATCTATGACATTTCAAACTTATTAACAATAAACATTTTAATAGGACACGTCAGATTTATTTAGTGAGTACATGCGCATAGCAGGTACACGTTTTAAACACATAACTAAACCAAGCATGTGTTATCGTGCAAACTCAAATAAAAATGGCACTGAATGTTGGACACGTACTGAACATTGAATAAATATGTGTAAATAAGGAAGTATTAATCTGTTTAATCAAGACAAACAACAGTTTGTTGCTCATAGAAATCGATTTCCAAACAAAGGGCAATTTTTATTTTCACATTATGTGATTCTTTTTCAGACATTTTTTACTAATCTATATTGGAAAATCCTAAAGCCCACTTCACTACATCTTTATATTTTGAAACAATCTCTTACTACATAAATTTCTATAGACCGTATCGATGGGAAAGTTCTGAATGTTTACAGTTAATACAACCCATCTACGATTGTTGTATTATTGTATCAATAAATATTTGTTGCGACGAAAATATAATACATGAACGTCAGTTTAACCTGAATCAACATATAGTATTGAACAAATGAAGCGAAAGAAGCAAAGATAAACAATGTTTAGAAAAGGATTCCTTTAAGAAACTAAATTATTGTCTTTATTTATAGAATAATTCACTTAGAGTCGAACTAAAATTCTACCAATAAATACAATAGAATGGATATACAAGAATATATTTATATATTAATGTTTAAACAAAATGACAAATATTTTTGCCTCTTCGTGTTTATGCGATTCCCAAATCAACTAAATCAGCAATATCATATTAACCATTTGCTCAAACACAAGTACCACGCATTTAATTCAACTAGGATGCGTAACTAAAGCACCAAAGGTAAACTACGTTAATTTTACCAGGGTTAGTATAGGAGTAAATTCTGCATTGTTCCCAGTTAGAATTTATTGACTTATCCCTCTCGCACAGGGTTGGGGCGGAGAGAAGTGGAGATTCATCCCCATTTTCGCGCGAGAATTATGGAACAAATAGAATTTCCATATATAGGATCCCAAATCAAGGGTCTGAATATGACTGAGATTACGCTTTTATTTCCTAAATTGCGGCATTTCCGGCGCCCGTTTATTAAATGAAAATTTATTAAAGACGCCCAAAGGCTATTTAAATCCGAAACTAAATGAAATAGTCCCGAAAACGAAAAAAAGTTAAGGTTCAAAAGACCATTTTACTTCATTTAGATTGCTGGAGCTCCGCTTTGGATTACTACAGCTTAAAGCTTTTAATGTTATGATCAATTATGTAAATTGTAGCGGACGTGAAGGAAGCGTGCTTTACTTGAATTGCAAAAAATTCTAGTTCACATCGAAAGAAATGGCATACCCCTAGAAGTAATACTAAATAAATGTAAAAATTGAATATAAAAAGCTTGCTGCAGCAAAATCAAATCAAATAATAATAGATGACGCAAATGATAGAAGTTAAATATCGAGGTAAAGTATAAAACATGTAGCAAGAAGCATGGATTAGCTATACAAGTACAAAATAATTAATGGCGCGATCGGTAAAATCAACAAAAAAATTATAAAACCAAGTAAAAAGTGCAAAAATTAATAATAATCAAAAATGCCATGAAAGAACGATTGCAGATGACGCCAAAATGCAAACAAAACAAAAACTCCAAAACTATATATGAAGAAAAAATGCAAATAAAGTAAATATTCTGCTGGCGAAGAAAAGTTTACAGATGATATTATAATATACTATGATAAAGAAAATCTGGGTATAAAGCGAAACCACAAAGGAAAAAATAAAATGAAGGCAACAATGAAGTAAAAGTTCAGACGAAGCAAAACTACAAATAAAACAAAGCAAGTAAGAAACAATCAACAAAAAATGTATTTAAAAGTTTATAATAAAAAAAGTTGCTTGATATATTCTATGTAACAGCAAAAGCTATTTTCATTAAGGTTGGAAGCTTGATCCCTCTTGTGTGCGGCTACCACCCCCTAAAGGGCTCACTTAATAATCTTCAGGCGAGATTAAAATATAATTAACAAAGAAGCTACGCTTTCTTTGTGCATTATCTCCTTTATACTTCCCAGCATTCGTTTAGGTAGTTGAACATTCTCACAAAAGGGGTGGAAAGTGTGTGCAATCTGTATTAATATTGGGGTATCGCGTGGCAGAAGGTCATTAATAAGCAATCATGCATGATTTACAGCTTTGGGTAGGTCATGGATGGAACCTTGCTTAGAAATAACTAATAGAGGTCAAAGAATTTTGTTTAGCTTACCTGAAGTTATCGCGTTATTTACAGGACTAGGTCTTTGATAGATGCCGTTTATAGGATGCGCCGTGTTCTTTGCTATCTGAAGTAACACTATGGAATGTTTAATATTATCTAGCATAGCCTGGAATAAAAACGAGAACTTCAATTTTCTTTATTCATATTGTTAAATTAATGAATTTATATAATGACAATATTTTTAACCAGCATTTTAGTGGCAGTACTTACATTTGCGTGATCTAAAATAAGTTGGCATTTAACTTTTTCTTCGCTATCTACTATTGAACCAACTCTTTCTTCTAAAGTCTGAAAAATAAGAGATGTTTTAAAAGAAATCCTAAAAAGCGGAAGGAACAAAACTTAAATTGACAGGGGGTTACCGATTGATTTTGGAATTTAATTATCTTGAAATACAATCATCGACTTCATGGTTAAACTAGTGGAGCCGAGTTCGATCCCGACATTTAAATGCGCCTCAAAAAATATTGCTTACATTTCCCATTCTGTTCGAGGCGAATAACACAAACCTGACAAAGACGAATGTTTGCTGATTAAATATAACCAGGTAGATTTGGTTCCTATGAGCTGATCTTGAATTTAGCAAAGGTTAAAGGTTGGTAGTGCGCCTATCCCCCTAAATTAATATTATGTGAACATAATTCGCCCTTTCTACCCCTTACAGGCATTAACGACGTTCTATTCGAACTCAAAATTGATATCTTGTGACAAATTTATTGTGGATGAGATTAAATTTACCCGGACCAAATAATATTACATGTGAGAGTTCCTCTGATTTAGTACAGAACATTTTTCTTACAGCTCAAATTTATAAAATGTGTTCATTTAAATGCGAATTTTGTTAGCAGCGAAAAGATGATGTTAATGAAAAGCGTTTTCATGTATTTTAAATGGATATTTCGATTTTTATTTAGATGGAAATAAAGCAGGAAGTACTCGAGGAACGAGATTTTACTTTTCTTTGGTTTTTCAATGAATAATTCATTGTTGTTACTTACAGCTGTTTTGTTTTGTTTAATTTATAACACCAAAAATGGTTTAATAAAATGTACTAAGTGAGAATATACACTTCGAGATTAAAACTTTTGCTAGTGCAACCGAAATAAACAAAATGATTAATTTTCACATTTTAGAAATTACAAGAATATTTTGTAATTTCTTTAATCTCACGACAAAATATTGATATATGTGCATATGCCATTTTGAAATGATTGATAGAATTTATTCTTATTAAGCTAAAATGATTTCGATACTTTACTTATAAACAAAAGAGGACATTTGATTTCCAGTAAAGATTACATAAAGCAAACTGCATTAATAAAGGAATAACGCTAAAATTCAATAAGCATTTTCTATTGATGTTATACTTTGTTTGTAAGCGTTAAAGTGTCTATCGACACAGTATTTATGAAATGCTTTTTAGACAGATGTTTCCACGTAGATTTTAGACATATTATGAGTATTTTTTTAGAGTTTTAGTTTGTTTTCGTAAAATGTAACCAATGTACGGCAAATTTTGTATTTAAAGGTTTATTGTCAAGATGATTAGATTTTTGAGTTAATAGTAATAGTTGACTTGAGAACAATTTTCATTGTTACTACTTTCTTCGATGACGTCAATAGTTGTAAAAACTGAAAACGTACTAAGAGTTTAAATACAATGCCTCGGCATGCAGGGTAAAAGATACAATGAACTAAATTGCGAAAACGTTCTTTTAGAATCATTGCATGGAATATGAAAGATATCAGACGAAAATTACAAGAAACTGTAAAATAAATTGAAAAATATGGCAGCTATTGGCAATTATAATAATCATATAAAAACTGCTACTAATGATTAAAAAATAAATGTACATATTAACTTGTATAACTACAGAGTAGCCATACAAGAAGAATATGCACTTAATGACTGTCTCATAGTAGATACAAAGACAATGTTGGAGCAAACCAAAGAAAATATTTGATGATATGACGTCTAAAAATTGGTTAACGACAATGTAGCAGGTCCACAGACTAATACAAGTATGCCATAATGATGAACCAAAGAAGATGTTAAAAACACTGAAATTTATGTGAATACAGAATTCTAAACAAATTAGATCCATTATAGATTGATTATGTTATAGTAAAAAATAATATTTAACTAACAGTAACTAATGTGAAATTATACAGAATGCCTAGCTGCGATTTAGACCATTTTTTGCATTAGACAAACATTATTTTACCATTTACAAAAATAAACAAGCTTATAATTCAAGATGATACTACTAACATCAGGGTAATAATTAGCGTCAAAGTTTATAACATAAAAAAGTAGACAGTATAAAAAGCGTGTACTAGAAAAGATTAGATCAACAACTAGTAAAACAAGATTATGATAATGTCGAAAACAAAATCATATAAAGGATGCCGTACACAAGAGCTATGCGGCGTTGGCAGAAAAATACAAACAAAAAAATGGACGAAAATTGGCCGAAGGATATAGTACGTCAGTTAAAAAAAAACTATATGATAGTATTACCCTTCAAACGATACCTATTCAACATTTCATGACAATCCGATCGGTAGATCAACAGTTACAGTGGTTTTAATGAGGCTACTCTTGTAATGTTAAAAACATTGGATTCAATGTAATTGTGTGTGTTGATTTGTCATTGCTTTTTAATTATTGCCAATTAAGTCAAAATTTGACCTGATAAGTATTATTGGAACTCTGCTCCATTGAGGCAAAAAGCGGAGAAACTGACTAAATCCGGCCATACAAACAACAGTGAAGCCGAACGCTCTGGTCGCCCAAAATGTACAGATATTACAAAACATAAAAAACTTCACGAAGCCGTTTTGACAAAAAATAAAATGAAAATTCAAGAGGTAGCTAACACGTTAAAGATAACAAAGAAATATGTCGGTTGTATGTCACATGAACGAGAAAGTAATTTTGAAATAAATATCCCGTTTGTTTACAGTGAACCAAAAACAATAACATATTGATGAATCTGAGAGCTATTTGGGACAATTTTGGCAGGAGAGGCAGGACTTGTTTGGAATGTATCAATAGACGCAGCTTGGATGCACCACTACACTTTATCCAAAACGACCAACTACGCAACAGCCAGCTATCAAAGTAATAGCGTCTATATTTTGGGAGGCAAGTGAAATTATATATGTTGACTACTTTGAAAAAGCCATAATATAAATTTCGATCGCTATATAGCCCAACAGGAGCATTTAAAAGAGGATATTGGGAAAAAACGAACCCATATGAAGAAAAAAATAAAATGCTTTTTCAACTAGACAATGTGTCGTATCACAACTCATTGGCTAGCATAGCCAAATTATACGAAATAATCTTGGAATTGCTTCTGTTCTAGCCAGATCCGCCAGATTTCACTCTCATCGAGTTTTACCTTTTCCGAGAACTTGTGAATGGTCTTCGGAAAGAGATTTGATTCGAATGAAGAGATATGATCACTGAAACAGAAGCCTGTTTTGTGATCATAATCGTTCTACAAAAAAGTATCAAAATGTTAGAGAAGCATCGGTAAAACTGTGTCGCTCTTGATAAGTCAATGTTGATAAGTAAAGTATTGGTTATTTTACGGACTTTCAGCCGATCTGTTAGTCTATGAGGTACAAAACAGATCGATTCTATACTTGAAATAGGTAAAATGGAGGCATCCAGAAGATGTAGAGCCAACAAAAACAGAAGAGAGTAGTTACAGAAGAAAATTATACAAGGAGGCAGAAATGCAGTAAAGTGAAAGGATGTACAGGAAAAGGGAACTGTACAGAATCAAGCAACTTTATCAATCGAATAATAGAATACGGTCAGCAACAATTTAAGTTGAAATATCAGAAGAATATTAAGTAACGTTGTTTTTGAGCATAAAAGATTATTGAAAACACGAACGAATGTACCATTGTAGACAAAGACACTACATAGGAGACTATGAAAACAGTTAAAAAAATAAAAAAATCGAGTGTGTCAGGAGAAATAAAATCTATGCCGAATTGATAAAATTTAGTCACCCAAAACTAATTCGATTAATAGCCACAATGGCTAATACAAGGGTTATCAAACAGTTCGTCAAGTTTTTGAGAGACTTGTGACTAATGGACGCAAATGTGCGTCGAGGGTTTGAGAAGATTCTTTCTATCCTTTTTAACTTTTAAAATGTAACACATGGGACATCCTTAACCAAAGTGGAAAACGACTCTAATGGAAGCAAACACATCTTAAACTACGCTTGGATTAGCAGTAAGTGTTGATGTTACTGTTATAACAATATTGGATCAGTTGGAATAAATCCATAGGCTGTATCAATTCCATATGGTGCTTTTCTGTCACGGCTTAAAAGTGACTCATTTTTACTCCACATTATTTTATACGAGGAAAATTATTTTTTGCGATAGTTTCAATTAGTCAATCCTTTGGTTGTATGAAGAAGTGTTGTAACTCAGTCCAAAACACTTCATATGCTGCAACGATTTGGTTGAAATGCTGAAGGAGTTTAGAATTAAACAGTTAAAATTGGTTCACAGAGACAGGATAGTCTCCTGGCAAGATGATGCTTGATTATACGAGGTGTGTTCAATAAGTATCGCGAACTTTGAATTTTTGCGGGTTTTGTATTTTCGAATTTCGATTTTTTTGTGGCGTTATGTTGGTACTCATGTCTCCCACTTATACCGACAAGTTCGGTTATTTCAAATGTTCACTTAATTGTTGACAGCTGCTTTGCTTGCATGTTTTTTGGCTCGACTTCAATTTTTACCTATTCAAAAAAATGGAGCAAAAAACCTGTATCAAATTTTGTGTGAAAAACGAAATTTAGTGTGCGGATGCATTCCAAATGTTGACTGTGGCATACGGAGAAGCTACCTTGGATCGAAACAACGTTTATCGGTGGTACAAAATGTTCTCAGAAGGCCGAGAAGATGTGAACGACGAAGAGCGTGCCGGACGCCCGAGCACTTCATCAACAGACGAAAAAATTGATTGGCTCGTGCCATTCGATTTTTATCAATGATTTGGGCATGAGACGGTTCGCCGCGAAATTCGTACCAAAATTGCATGAAAATTGCTAATGAGCTGTTGAGCTCTGTCCGCGACGACCCAAATTTGCTCCAGAGGGTCATAACTGGTGACGAATCGTGGGTTTACGGTTATGACGTGGAAACCAAAGCTCAATCATCTCAATGGAAGCTGCCGCACGAACCAAGACC